>CATIWM010276499.1:0-10421 GCA_949671775.1 Mallotus repandus
ACATTAATTGTTGCATAATTTTTTTTGCCAAGTACAGTTGGGCAAGAGGAGACTTAGTGTCGAATTATCACACTTTAACTATTAGGGCAAAGCAGTGCATAATAATTGTTGCACTTTAGTAATCAAATTAATGATATATTATTTTTTATTGTTGTTGTTCTCCCAATATTAATTATATATATTTCAGTTGTTAAAAAAATTTCAGTGGTTAAACTGAGCTTTTGTATCAATTATCTACTCTAGTTAGGCTATATATTATTAGTGTATCGCTACCCTCTACATGAATAGTAATGTCGAGGATAGCGATAATTACTTTTTTTTTTGAATTTTTTTTTAAATTTAAAATCTAAGTTACACATGGGTAAATCTATCATACAAAAATTTAAATACTTATAATTTCTAATTTTTTTTAATAATCTAATAAAAAAATTGAACTAGAGACATAATGGCAATTGTGTCACGGTCCCGCGACATAAATCTTTACTTATATTGTTATTTGTGATAAGGTACATTTTTGCCCCTAAAGTATACCCATGGGCTCACATATGCCCCTTAATTAATTTTTGGTTCAATTATACTCAAAAAACAAGTTTCATTGATTTTTAAGCCCCTCTATTCACAAAGACGTTAAATAGACTGTTAGTGGCCCTATATAATTGCCACATCACCTATTATCATCTATTTCCTCTTACTACATAACCCATGTCCACAACCTCTTAGCTGACTATCCTTCCCTCCAATATCCAGAAGTTCGAGCCGTCGCAGTTGCTCTCCGAGCCATCAGACACCTATGGAAGCCACTATACTTACAAATGGCTTCCTTCTTCGGTTTTCAAAACAACACCATTCGAAACCAAAGGGAACATATTGTACTTCACCTAGCCAATGCTCAGATGCTACCTCATGATAACATCGACACACTCGATGCCAACATTCTCCAGAGATTCCACTGAAAATTACTCAAAAATTACATAAATTGGTGCTCTTATCTTAACAAAAAGTCAAACATCTAGATCTCCGACTGGTCAAATAGTGACTTGAGGCTTAAGTTGTTGTATATTTCTCTTTACTTGCTAATCTTTGAAGAATCAACAAATTTAAGGTTTATGCCTAAATGTATTTGTTATATATTCCATAATATGGCTATGAAATTGATTAAAGTTGAGGTTGGATTACTTGTAGTCATGGTGGTTTCAGAGTAAGAGCTTTGTAGGTCATGGATTAAGGGAGGTGCTTGTTGATAATATCAAGTATACATTATTTTGATTAAGCCATCCAAAGAGTTGCTAAACTTTAAGGATGTGGAATATGAATGGCATGAGTTTGTCCATTACAGCAATAGGTTTGCAGTATGGTTGTTATGGCTTATAGTGGTGTTGATTTACATGATGGACCTGCAGATTTGGTATGCCATTTATTCCTGTTTTGTGGGTGCAACGGTGGGGTTATTTACTGATTTGGGTGAAATTCAAAACATCCAACAATTAAGGTTGAGATTTTAGTTCTTTGCAAGAGCAATTCAGTTTAATCTTGTGCCAAAAGAGCATCTATTAAATACGAGGGGGACTTTGAAGAGCAAGTTCAAAGATGCCATTCATCGGTTGAAGTTGAGCAAGGTCAAAGATGCCACTAGTGTAACACCCCTCCCTTCTAGTATCACTAGATAATATCACATTATCAATGGCAATACCGTTAGGGAGTAGTGCTACCTACACAGCAACTCTCAATATATAATCCATATGATATCTCTTATATATGAAATTAACATAATTATATAACCAACTCCCATAAAATTTTAAACGATGGCAAGCAATATTTGATATCTTAACTTAACAAATATACATATGATAGGTAAGGTGTCCTATCACCTTAGCATTAAACATCCTCAAATACAATACATGAGTACGGGTTATATAAAAACTACAAGTCAAATGATATACACATAAGTATTTCGATAACCCTCTCTCGAAAGCACCTCCCACCGACCGTGCTAAATGTACTTCATCCTCTAGCACAACCTAGGCCATAGCAAGACTCAACCCCTTTCCATAAGTAAGCAAAAAGAAATACATCAGTCATAGTCCAAAGGGGAAATAAGCTAGGCCAAAGCAAAACGTCAAAAGTGGATCTTAAACATAAAAATTAAAGATTATATATTAAAGATGTAATACCGAAACAAGTGAGTTTCAATACTGTTTTAAAATCAAATTTTCACAATAAATTAGACATAATACAATAATAATTTCTTTGGTGATAACATGATGGTTTAAAACAAATAATTCTCATGTTTATTGAAATGAAAACTGAAAGGAATTTTTTTGCGGAGACAAGCAACATAGCTCAAGTCAAGAGATATTAAAACATTAACAATACAAGAATGAAATAAAACTCAACAATGAACCAAAGCAAATGAGCCAAGTTAAGCATTTAGACATTTCAAACATGTGCAACACCGAAACTCAAGGATTAATAGAATCAAGAAATCAAAATTTGTAACAAGGATCGGTGAGAACCACTCACAAAAAAAGCTAGCTTCCTCATTATCCTCTCACTGCTTTAACGGACTTTAATCTATGGCCACAAACAGCTCCTAATCACCAATCATAAAGATTTTCTTAGTTCTATGTCAATTCATCATTTACAATATACAATCCTCAAGAATTTTGTTCTAATTCTCTACTTAGATTTCAATGCATGCAGCTATAAATTAGTCTCATACATAATCTACAATGAACCTTATAATCATTCAAAGATTTTTACCTCAATGCTTCTTTGATCCTACCTGAAACTCAACCCAACTCAAGCCCTTGTTCTATTTTTTTTAACTCTAAGCTTATTTGCTCACTTGATCTTCAACTTCTTTGGTGATTTGAGTTTGATTCCTTATCTCTAGAGAAGGATCAAGCTTGTGAAACCTTTCTCCATCCACATGCAAGCAACTTGAGCTCTCTTTCTGGTCTCCCTCTCCCTCTCACGCACTCCTCTTTTTCACGCATAGAAGAGTTCTCTTTTTTTTTTTATACCAATGTCTTAATGAATAAAATAAAGCATATATATAATTTAACACCTCACCACCTTATATCAAATATCACTCTAATTAAATCCCTTTTTATAAATATTTTTTTCTTTTGATTTATTTGCAAGTGACATGTGTCAACATGCATGTATCCTTCCTGACACCTTAACACCTTTTCGTAGAAACACCATTAATTCTTGCTTCCATCTTCAATTACACCCTTCTTAACTTAATTTCCTTGAATTATAAGTCCTTATTAACTTTGTTTCAATTTAATTAAGCCCTTACGATTATGTTTTCATAGATTTTGGACTTAATTAATTTCTGAATTAATTATTTAAATAAAAATAAATATTCAAATTTGCAAGTTTGGGGATATGGATGTAACAATTCTTTCCCACTAATATAAATTTTGTCCTCAAAATTTGAATAACATGTTTACCTTATGAAATAACCGAAAATAGCAAGTTTGGATATTGTTGTCTGGTATCTTCTTCTCTTTCCCACATCGCTTCTTCCCAAGAGTGATTTTTCCATAGTACTTTGACTAATGGAATAACCTTATTCCACAGCACTTTTTTTTATCTTTAGCAAAAATAGCTATAGGCTCCTCTTCATAGCTCAAATTTTCTTTCAATTCCACTAGTTGCTCTTGCAAAATATGTGAGGGATCACTTCTATACCTTCACAGCATTGAGACGTGGAATACATCATGCACACTAATTAACTTAGGTGGTAGCGCTAATCGATGGGCTACGGGTCCCACATGCTCAACTAGTTCGTATGGTCCAATAAATCTTGGACTTAACTTCCCTCATTTTTTTGAATTTAATTACACTTTTCCATGGTGATATTTTCAAAAAATACTTTATCACCCACATTATATTCAATATCGGTTCGCTTAGGATTTGCATAGCTTCACTGTCTATCTTGAGCTGCTTTGAGATTTGCTCGAACCAATTGGATATTATCAATGGTTATCTGAACTAATTTTGGACCCAACAATTTCCTTTCTCCTTCTTCTTCCCAGCAGATTGGTGTCTTATACTTCCTTTCATACAGAGCCTCAAATGGTGCCATATTCAGACTACTCTGATAACTAATATTATAAGCAAATTCCATTAGTGGTACTTATTTATCCTAGTTTCCACCAAAGTTTGGAGCACTGACACTTAACATATCTTCAAGTACTTGTATAGTTCTCTCTGATTGTCCATCTTTTTGGGGATGAAAAGAAGTACTAAATTTTAATTTAGTACCTAAAGCTTCTTGTAAGCTCATCCAAAATCATAAAGTGAATCTCGAGTCTCGATCTGACACAGTCGACACTGGTGTCCTATGCAATCTTATCACTTCTCTGTTGTACAATTCTGCCAACTTTTTCAGACTATAACTTATCTTGATTGGCAAGAAATGTGCTAACTTGGTCAGTCGATCTAAAACTACCTATGCAACATCATTTCCTTGTTGAGTGCTTGGCAGACCAATTACAAAGTCCATCGTGATATGTTCCCATTTCCATTCTAGTATAGGCAAAGAATGCAACAACCTAGTTGGATGCTTGTGGTCAGCTTTAACTTACTAACAAATCAAGCATTTAGAAATATAATCTACTATGTCTTTCTTCATCCCTTACCACCAATAATGTTCCTTTAGAGTTCCATACATTTTTGTGCTGCCTAGATGCACTGTATAGGCAGAGCAATGAGCTTCTTCCAAAATTTCTCTTCTCAAGTTATCCATATTTGGAACAAATATTATCCTTCCCAGTCTTAAAATCCCATCACTGTCAGAAGTCACTTCCTTCTTCTTTCCATCTTTAATTTCTTTTTGCAACTCTTCTGCTTCATTATCAGTCATTTATGCTTGAGTAATTCTTTCCAAAAGTAGTGGCCTTACCTTTAAAGTAGCCAAAATACTTCCTGAAGCATCTAAAGTTAAGTCCATACTTAGATTCCTTAATTCTATCAACAACAGTACTCTTATTGCACGTACATAGTATAGATTTCCTATTGATTTCTGACTAAGCGCATTTGCCACTACATTGGCTTTACCAGGATGGTATTCAATAGTGTAATCATAATCCTTTAACAATTCCACCCACCTTCTTTGCCTTAAGTTTAATTCCTTCTAACTCATGATATACTTTAGAATTTTGTGATCGGTGAAAATCTGGCGTATTTCACCATACAAATAGTGTCTCCATATTTTTAATGCAAAAAATTACTGCAGCTAATTTCCAAATCATATGTGGGATAGTTTTGCTCATGAGGCCTTAATTGCCTTGATGCATAAGCAATCACCTTCCCATCTTACATCAGTACACAACCAAGTCCTTATCATGAAGCATCACTATATACCACATATTTGCCTTCTTCAACTATCAATGAAAATATTGGTGCAATATTTAATTTCTCTTTCAAGATTTCAAAGCTTTATTGACATTCAAGAGTCCAGTCGAATTTCACATTCTTTCTAAACAATTTTGTCAAATGAGACGCAATTATTGAGAAATCCTGAACAAACCTCCTGTAATATCTTGCCAAACCCAAGAAACTTCGCACTTTCGTCACATTCTTAGGTGGCTCCCAATTCATAATCATAGCAACTTTATTAGGATCAATGTATAACCCTTTTGCAGATATCACGTGTCCTAGAAATACAACCTTATCCAATAAAAATTCACATTTATTGAATTTGGCATACAATTGTTTACTTCTTAAAATTTCCAACACTGTTATCAAATGTTCTTCATGTTCCTCTTTTGACTTTGAATACACCAAAATGTCATCGATGAACATGATTATAAATTTGTTTAGATATTGGTTGAATACTCAATTCATCAAATCCATAAATGCAGGTGGTGCATTTATCAATCTAAAGGGCATTACCACGAACTCGAAATGTTTGTATCGCGTTCTAAAATCAGTTTTAGGAACATCTGACTCCTTAATCCTCAATTGATGGTATTCAGACCTCAAATCTATCTTCAAAACTACTACTGCTCCTTGTAATTGATTAAATAGATCTTCAATCCTTAGAAGAGGATACTTATTTCAAATAGTAACCTTATTTAACTGTCTGTAATCGATGCACAAAAGCAACGACCCATCCTTTTTCTTCACAAACAGCACAAGTGCACCCCAAGAAGAAAAATTAGGTCTGATAAATCCTTTATCCAACAGCTCTTGCAATTGCACTTTCAAGTCCTTCAGTTTAGCTAGAGCCATTTAGTATGGTGGTTGGAAAATAGGCGTTGTACCTGGCAACAGTTCTATTTCGAATTCAATTTCCCTTTTAGGAGGTAAACCTGGCAATTCTTCCAGAAAAACACCCTCAAATTCATTCACTACATGTAACTCTTTTATTTGCAGCTCTTCTTTACTTTTATCTATCATAGAAGCTAGGAAAGCTTCATAACCTTTCCTTAAATATTTCATCGCCATTATGGCTGATATAATCTTAGTGGTTGCTTTCTTACCGTCACCCATAAAACTTATTTTCCTACCATCTTCCATTTCAAAATCTACTTTCCATTCATAGCAATTCATATTTGCCTGATATTGACTTAGACCATCCATGCCAAGTATAACATTAAACTCATTAATTGTCAATGGTATAAAATTCCACTTCATTTTAGCTTCCCCCAATTTCACGGAAACATCTTTGATAATCGACTCACAAATCACACTCATTCCCATTGGCATACTAATAATTATAGGATCTATTCTACCACAGGACTTAAGATTATTATGCATGGCAAATACAGATGACATAAATGAGAAAGTGGCACCAAGATTAATCAAAATACGTGCTAACTTATTTGATAAATAAGTCATACTCGATATCACATCCGATACATTCTCGGTATCATGCTCTGTCACTGTATATACTCTTGCCTGTTGCACATTCCCAGGTGCATTTGCTTGTCCAGCAGCTCTATTTTGGGATGGTGAAGTCATTCGACTTACTTCACTTCGAGCAACTGCAAGCCTAGCTGGGTTTGGTGGCCTTCTAGCTCCACCATTCCTTGGAGCATTTGAGCCTTGAACCAATTGCTCTCTCAATACTTTCTTTGGACACTTAGTATAGTGTCCCAATTCATTACACCTATAACATCGCACTCCACTGTTTCCACAGTTACCAAAGTGATTCTTATTGCACACATTGCACAAAGGAATAGTATTTCTCTCAAATTAAGCATTAACTGGCCTGGGTGGTGCCATTGGTTGTCTTACATACATAGCACTTCCCTATGGCCTGTTATTTCTTCCTGTCCCAATGTTATTCCTTGAATATGGGAAGAATCTTGACTTTTTATTACCACTTCTCCTCCAAGACTGCTTAGAACTTCCTTCATGATGTTGAGACCTTACATGACTTATAGTCTCTAACTCTTTATCCAATCTCTCTTGCTCCATGGCTTTCTTAACCCAACCTCTAAAAGATGTGCCAGTATAACGATTTAACTTCCCACGTAAAGAAATATGCAATCCATCTCGAAATTTCCCACTTTTCATTTCCTTAGTGGGATAGACATCTTTAGCATACTTGTACAAGTCCTCAAACTTGTCTGTATACTCTCTAACAGTCATAGAACCTTGCACTAAGTTCATAAGCCTTCTTCTACTTTCGGTATGTTTCAATCAAGTATTCCTTATTAAACTCCTCCTTGAATACTTACCAAGTAAGAGCTTCTTCATACAAATTCTTAATTCGAGTTAACCACTTGTAAGCCTTATCAAACACTAAGCCATATACATTCTTGGTTTTCTCTTCATCTGATAAATGTAATATGGTAAAGGCTTTATCTACTGTCTCAACCCCCTTATCAGCTTAACTAGGGTCTAACATACTATGAAAATTATATGCCCCACATTTCTTGGCATGTTCGATAATATCACCTAGCTTCTTGTACTTTTCTTTTTCAGCCATCACAGCTGCCATAGTGCATACCAAGTCAGTAGCTTCTATATGTACTACTGGTAGTGCTTGTGGATTTGGCAGATTCACCTGCTCTACGGGCAGTTATGGTTGATAGTTATTATGCGCTCTCCTAGGTACATTCTCAAAGATTGACGCAAAAATTGCTCATTTGGAACTACCTTGTTGGCTATCTACTCTAGCATTTAATGATTCATCATCATCATCATTGCCTAGTGACACTGATGAGAAAGATAATTCTCATTGTGATGCTTGATCTTTAGTCAAATGACTAGCCTATTCTATAAGATTCTCTCTACCAGGTTTGTTTCCTCGACCTAGGCCTTGACCACAATCTCAACCTCCTATATGACCACCTCTAATCCTTGCCATCTATCAATATCCTGAAATTCAAAATCAAATACTTTAATATCGCTTGCCATCAACCTCAAATTCATAATTATTATCCTCTAAAACTAGTATTTTTCATTGTCTATAGAATCTAGCAACCACGTTCTTTGATGCCAAAATAAACTGTAACACCCCTCCCTCCAGTATCACTAGATAATATCTCATTATCAATGGCAATACCGTCAGAGAGTAGTGCTACCTACACAACAACTCTTAATGTACAATCCATATAATATCTCTTATATATGCAATTAACATAATTATATAACCAACTCCCATCAAATTTTAAATAATGGCAAGCAGTATTTGATATCTGAACTTAACAAATATACAAATGGTAGGTAAGGTTTCCTATCGCCTTAGCATTAAACATCCTCAAATACAATACATGAGTATAGGTTATATAAAAAACACAAGTCAAATGAAATACACATAAGTATTTCGATAACCCTCTTTTGAAAGCACCTCCTACCGAGTGTGCTAAATGTGCTTCATCCTCTAGCACAACTTACGCCATAGCAGGACTCAACCCCTTTCCATAAGTAAGCAAAAATAAATACATTAGTCACAATCCAAGGGGGAAAAAAGCTAGGCCAAAGCAAAAAGTCAAAAGTGGATCTCATCATGTCTAACTCATATCCAGGCCAGAGAGACCTGAATTCTAGTGCTAGTGTCATAAATGACTCAGATGATAGTACACACAGAATCCATATACTCCTCTCTAATAGTTGTAATACACACATCCACTCCAATCGGCTCTACAATAACCCAGAAAGCAAACTCAGCATTTGTGTCGGGACATATGACATACTTTACCCTCGTCTCTATCTTAAAAACCTCGTAAGTCATGGTGGTCCACTACACTGCCATCTGAAATCTTTAGCTACACAACTAATATACACAACCTAAACTAAAAAATATACAAGAAAGCGAGTGTGAGTAATTTCATAAGGAAATTACCCAGTGAGTAACTAAGAAAAATAAAATGAGAACACTGAACATGGAATAGATCATGAATACAGAAATAATAGCAGTAGAGTAATTGCACATAAATTTTATTTGCAACTCAAAGGAAGGTTTGATATATTAAATATCATTTTATTAATTAACAGATGTTAAAATATTATTTATGTATTTCTATAAGTTTCACATAATTTAATTCAGAGCATCTTTTCATAAGATATGATTCTAAGCATATTCCACAATATAAAAATTATGAGCATTAGAGTACAAATACTCATGTCTAGATAAATTTAATTATCGACTTGAACATCATATATGAGACATGACATCTTTATAAATATACTGTATTTTGAAAATACAAATTTATAGTTAACTCCTGCTCAGAGAAAAATAATCGCATAGCTCCTTCTCATAGCAAAAATGAAATATAACTCCTTCTCGGAGAAAAATTGAATATAACTCCTTCTCGGAGCAAAAATAAAATGTGACTTCTTCTTGGAGCGTAATCAGTATGCATACTTAGTAACCACATAAATTCACCCCTAAAGCATAATGAATTTATGCATTGTCTACAAGACAATTATTATTAGTTGGCCAACATAATCGACTTATCTCTTAACAGTCTTAAACAAAAACTATAATTAAAACCTTAAACAAGACATGTCACTACACCATGACAAAACTGAACATGACAGTCACAGAATAAAAATATTCATAGTAAAAAAAAATCCTTTTCTAAAATAAAGATATACTCTATATTAAAATCAGACAATTGTGCCCGTAACTGCTCAATATAAGATTTTACTCATTTAGAGAATATTAGCTCAAAATTGAGCATTATGTAGATTAAATCCTTTAGAGATTTATCTTTTTGTATTAGGGTAGCTTTCTCAGCATACCCGAAATATATATATCTACTTCAAATTCACTAGCATTATGGAAATAATTATTAACAAATTAATAATTAAACAAGGGATCTAGAAAATATTTAAAAAGTACTCAAATATTTGTACTATTAAATATTTATTTATCTTTCACATATTAGCATTAGTATTTATACTTAGTTTAGATACACACCGGAAATATTTTTCTCAATTATTTCCCTTAA
>CATIWM010276536.1:0-56591 GCA_949671775.1 Mallotus repandus
CAGTTATTACCCTGGGTGGCGACTCCTCATCTCCACGCCATGTCTTTGTGACAATGGTTAGTGTGTTCCCTAGAGCCCTGAGCTTAAACAGTGTCGCGGTTGCAATAAACTTGGGCGCGCGCTAAACCCCGCCGTCTACAAATAAATTTTTATTTTTAACATTGAACACATTTAAACCATATTGATTTAAAATTAACATTACTCCAATATGAATATGTAATTGATACTGAATTAAAATTTGTCATATTAATTTGAACCTAACTTTACTAATTATTATTGTGCTAATATGACTTATGTAATTGGTATTTCACTTATTATAATTCATCATATTGGCATGTACTAAATTTCTTAAGGCATCATACTTGCCATTTAATTTACCGTTATTGGTCATTTTCATGATCAATGGCTAATTGACCTCATTTTGATTTTAACAAACTTAATTTTGATTTACTCATGTGTATATTTCAAGTGTGCATAAATTAGGTTCAAGTTAGAGGTATTTTCAAGCACATAATTTAAAGTATAGTAACTTGGCAGTAGTGCTCATGATCCCCCTTCACGATCATGAGCATTCCTATAAGTAGAAATAAAAAAATTGCTCAAAGTTTAAAAAATACATAGTGACCCTCACGGTCTTCATTATGACCATGATGATGTTTGTGATAAGGAGATCATGACCGTGATTAAGAGGATCGTGATTGTGAGCCATAACACAAGAATTGATATTTAGGTCTAGTGACCTTTATGATCCAAGCCATGATTGTGACTGGTTAGGTCATGAGCATGATCAAGCAATCATGAGCATGACCATGACTAAAGGCTTAAGGGAATTGTACACAGTGACCCTCACGAGGTGGATTGCAATCGTGATTGGTATGATCATAATCGTGTTAAAGGATTCATAAGCCAACATCATAAGCCTGACCAAGTGCAAGCCAAGTGAAGATTTAAGCCCAATAACCCTCATGATCCAATCACAATTGTGATGGTGGTCATGATCTAACTATTAAAGTCGTAACAATCACAATAAAGTCTCAACGGCTAGTTTTCTTGATTATCACGATCGTGATAGGCATGATCATAATCGTGAGGAGTCTTTTTCTTGTAAAAGGCTGAATGAGCATTTAATGAATATGGTGAAGCTTGGGGACGAACCAATAACTCATTAACAACTATTTTTATTGTTAGCTATAAATACTCATCATTAAACCTCATTCAAAAGGTTAGAAGGTTATTAGGCATTCACTCTTAGCATTCATTGTAAAGGTCAAAGATCTCTTTTATTAATTCTCATATTTTTTAATATGGGTTTGTCTCTTCTAGTTTAGCTTTTGTATCTTCTCCTTCTTTGGGTTAAAAAGGGAAGTGAGGAACTATACTAAAGAATTTGGTATAAATGTGAACCATTAAAACACTTGGGTATTGGGTTTAGTTTGAGTTGATCTAAGAAAAACTCAAAGATTGTAAAAAGTTTAAGTTGAGCCTTAAAAATTCAAGTTGTAAACTTAATCTAAGTGAATATATTGGAGTTGGAGGTTGAAAATCCTAGCTTGGATGAAATTAGGTGAAGACATTGGTTCATTTAAGGAACCTAACTCTTAAAATTCTTTTGTCCACTTTGAATCTCTTTTTATTTCCTTAATTTCCTTTAATTTCTTCTTTAAATTCAAATTAGCCCTATTCATCTCCCTTTAAGCATTTTTCATTGGCATTAGAGCTTGACTTTTTGGAACTTAATTATAAGAAGTTAAGATCATGGGGAGTGAAACCTTAAACTTCTTCTCTTAGACCCTTTTTAATGATAGTGACTACCTCCATTGAAAGTTCAAAATGGAACTCTATCTGGATAGTGATCCAATTAGTTTGTGGATATTATTTTAGATAGTTTGAAAGCTCTTAAAGCAAAAGTAGACAATATTGAGTTCACCATTGATAGAAGTCCATGGACACATGAACAAAAGGATGAGAACCACAAGAATAAAAAGGCAATGACCATCATACTTACTTCAATGTCAAGAGAAGAAAGACATAAAGTTTAATATTACCAATTTGCTAAGGAGATATGGGAGACGCTTGAAAACTATTATGAATAAAATATTTAAGTTAGAAAAAAGAAGGTTCAACTACATGTTTATGAGTATGACCTTTTCAAAATGAAGCCTCAAGAGACCATCATCGAAATGACCAACCAACTCAATGCACTTCTCATAACTCTAAAGAAGTTAGGGAAGCAATACTCAAGGGAGGAGGTGAACACAAAAATGCTAAAAATCCTACGTAAGAAGGATTAGAAATCTAAAGTCACTTCTATTGAGGACACTCATGACTTGTCAAAAGTCTACACCGACATTCTCATTGGAAAGCTTCTTACCTAAGAACTTACTTTAAAGCAAAAAGAAAATGAAAAGGAAGAAAAAGAAGAAAAGAAGAAAGGAATAACGCTATTATTCAAAAATATAGTGAAAAAGAAAGTATTGAGGACTTAAGAAAAGATGATAGTAAGATTGCTATGCTCACTAGAGGACTCAAAAAGTTCTTAAGAAGAAAGTGCCTCTCTAGTCAAAGAGAAAATAAGAAGAATGAAGGAAAGAAGAATAATAAGGTGACTTATTATGAATGCCAGAAAATAGGACACATAAGAAGTGAGTGCCCCAAGTTAAAGTTCAAGAGCAAAAGAGCAAATGATAAGAAGTGGCTAACCTCCAAAGCTATAAAGGAGCTTTCAAAGTTACATGGAATGACTCATCCGATTGGAGAAGGAAAAAGAGAAACAAAAAGTGGCTAACCTTTACTTTATGGAAATTGAGGATAACAATGAGGTACTTTTTACTTCACTTTCTTTTTGTGATGATCATTATAACTTTGATGATGATTGTGATAATGATGATGATAAGAGTTCTATTATAAGAAAACTTATGCTTAAATGTAAAAACTTGATTTTAAAGAAAAATTTTTACAAACAAGAGCTTTCAAAAATGTCTAAAAAATTTAAAAGTTTGAAATATGGATTTGCAAAAATTACTTTGTCAAATGAACAACTTGCAAAAGATTTAAAAACCTCTATTTTTTGAAAAATGAACTTAAGAAAACTAGGCATGAAAATGAAAATCTTTCATAAGAAGTTTTGGACTTGAACATTAATTTCTAAATTTAAAAGGGTAAAGACACTGTTAATAATTTTTTTGGATTCACAAAGATTTCATAGTAATACATATAGTTTGAGATACTCAGATGGAGCATATTTTTCATCAACTTATACAATATTTATCAAAGCCAAAGACACTTTTTCTCTAACATATAATGAAGGTGATAAGACTCAAACTACCAAGGCTAAGAAGTATCAATCACCATAAGCCAATATTGAACCTCAAAAGGCTCATCCCCCTAATGCTCAAAGGTCTAAGGCTTAAGCCAAAAGACCTCAACCCAAACAAGCTTTCATAAACACTAAAAGAAACACATCAAAGTATGTTTCTCAATAATATCATACTTATGAATGCATGTTTCATATGCATCCTAAAGCTCAAAGACACTTTAGGAAGCACTCCTAATCTTTTCATGGACAATAAAAAAGAAATAAACATTATAAAAAATATGTGCAACATTCTAATATATGCTCATATACATTAAAATCTAAGAGATTTTTAAATGTTAAAATGCTTTTAATGTATGGCTCTAGGGCATACAAATAATGTATGTTACTATAGGAATTTGTATTTATAATTATTACCATTGGAATACTTTGAAACTAACCAACCTAGACCGTTTAGGTTTGTGTTCAAAAGAGTGTTTAAATTTCATATGTGTAGGTATGCCTTAAGTTCACCAAAAGCAAGAGCAAATAATACTTAGATAGTGGATGCTCTAGACACATGATGGCTAACAAAGGTTAATTCACCTCACTTGAAGCTAAAGATGGAGGGTGTGTCACCTTTGGTGACAAGGCCAAAGGAAAGATCATTGGCATTAGAGAAATTGGTAACCCTCAATCCCTATTTATACACCATGTTTTACTTGTTGATGGATTGAAGCATAACTTACTTAGTGTAAGTGAACTATATGACCTGAAAAATACAATGACCTTTTATCCTAAAAATTGTTTTGTTAGTAAAATAAATGATGACAAAGTAGTTTTTAGTGGTGAAAAGTTTAATAATGTTTATGTCATTGACCTAAACATAGTAGATAATAAAAGAATTTAAATGCTTAGTATCTATTTTTCATGACACATGGACTTTGCATAAAAGACTTGGACATGCTAATTTTGAGCTTTTAAATGAACTTAGTAAATCTGAACTTATGGATAGATTACCCATACTCAAGTTCATTAAGGACAAGATATATGATTCTTGTCAAAAAAAAAAAATTAAGTCCTCTTTCAAGGTCAAAAATAAAGTGTCTATGGATATATTTAGTCCTACTAAAGTTGTTAGCTTGGGTGGAATGCATTATGCATTTGTGCTAGTTGATGATTACTCTAGTTTACTCGAGTTTGATTCTTAGCTCATAAAAATTATGTTTTAATGTTTTTTAAAATTTTACAAAAAGAGTTCAAAAAGAAAAAAATTTTGTATTTCAACTATTAGAAGTAATCATATAACAAAATTTGAAAATGAATTTTTCAAAAACTATTATGATGAAAATGGTATTTCACACACCTATTCTTCTTTTAGAACACCTCAATAAAATGGGGTAATTGAGATGAAGAATAGAACGTCAGTGGAAATGGCTAGGACTATACTTCATGAGTATAAATTACCATTATACTTTTAGGCGAAAGCTATTAATACCATTTGTTATATTTCAAACCAAGTTTTTAAAAGACCAATTTTGGATAAAACCTCATATTAGCTATGGAACAATTGAAAATCCAAGGTCTCGTATCTAGGAGTGTTTGATTACAAATGCTTTACATTAAACACTAAGGATAATCTTGAAAAGTTTGATTCTACGGCTAATGATAGCATATTCTTAGGCTATTTCACCTCTAGTAAAGCATTTAGAGTGTTTAATTAGAGAACTTTAGTGGTAAAAGAGTCAATGTATGTTGTATTTGATGAGTCTAACCCACTTAATCCGAGAAAGGATCTTACTTATATTGATGATGTTGTTAATGACTTTATGGAGATGAACCTTTAAGAGAATGAAGCCATCAAACCTTTAGAGTTAGAAGGTCATAGTAAGAAAGAGAGTGAGGAGGTGCTACAGCTCACCTTGAAGGGAGGAACTACCAAAGGATTAGTAATTCAAGAAGGATCACCCAAAGGAGCATATCATTAATGGCACTTCAGAAAGGATGACGATTATATCTCATTTTAGACCTTTAGTAAGTTTAGCCTTCATTTCTCAAATTGAACTAAAGTCCATAAATGAGGCTTTGAAAGATGAGTTTTTTTTATCTTGATATAGCAAAAAGAACTCAATCAATTTGAGAGAAATAAAGCATGGAACTTAGTTTCAAGACTTAAAAATTATTCTATTATTGGCACTAAATGGGTATATAAAAATAGATTTAATGAATAAGGTGTTATTACTAGGAATAAGGCTGGGTTAGTGGCCAAAGGTTATAATAAAAAGGAAGGCATTCATTATGATGAAACTTTTATAGGTTACAAGATTAGAGGCCATTAGGATGTTACTTGCATTTGCATCTTACACGAATTTTAAACTATTTAAAATGGATGTTAAAAGTGCATTTCTATACAATTTCACTCAAAAGGAAGAGTATATTGAACAACCTCTGGGTTTTAAAAATCATGAATATCTAAATCATATGTTTAAGTTGTCTAAAGCATTGTATGGATTGAAATAAACTCCTAAATCTTGGTATAAAAGGTTAAGTAACTTTCTACTAAAGAATGGATTCTCTGAAGAATGGTTGATATAACTCTTTTCATAAAAAGATCCAACAATGACTTGCTCATTATGCAAACTTATGTGAAGAATGGTTGATATAACTCTTTTCATAAAAAGATCCAACAATGACTTGCTCATTATGCAAATTTATGTTGATGAAATTATATAAGGAGCTAATAATTATTGCTTGTATGAGGAGTTCTCTAGGTTAATATAAGGTGAATTTGAGATGAGTATGATGGGTGAACTCAAGTTCTTTCTTAGACTTCAAATCAAGCAATGTGAGGATAAAATCTTCATCAAGCAAGCCAAGTACACAAGAGACATCCTCAAAAAGTTTAGCATAGAGGGAGCACAAGTTAGCAAGACTCCTGTGAGCACCACCTAAGAACATTCAAAGGATGAGAATGACAAGTTGGTTAATGAAAAGCAGTTTAGAGGTATTATCGGATCCCTACTTTATCTGTAACATCCTATA
Organism: Mallotus repandus; assembly: GCA_949671775.1. Lineage (NCBI taxonomy): Eukaryota > Viridiplantae > Streptophyta > Magnoliopsida > Malpighiales > Euphorbiaceae > Mallotus > Mallotus repandus. The sequence continues at coordinate 6,335 of CATIWM010276536.1, forward strand.
CTCTTACTATTATTACACATCATATTATCTCATATTATTATTACTAAGTACCATTTGTTCTTATGTAGTACTATACACATAAATATGTATATACATACAAACATATAAACATTTACATTAATTAGTAGCATATGAATGTTACAAGGAGAGAGAGAGAGAGAGTGAGGGTTTGGTCGACAACCTATGCTCCATACTCTAACTACCATGCTTCATGCTTTAAAATGGCCCAAAACTAGAATTCTCAATCTGAAAAATAATTTTGATTTGATGAGTCACGACTCAATGAATATAAACATCAATTAAATTCTAAAGGCTTTTTTAAACATACAACTCAATCATTTTATAAAATAAATACAACATTCAAATATTGCATATGCATATGCTTTGGTTTCTTTTATTTGTTGTGACCTTGCAAGACAATACTACATCTGGTTTCAAGTGAAACAAGTGACAAGTGATAATTGATTTTGCTGGCCAGCATATAATAGGTGATATCATTTGATCATTAACATTTGCCAAGTGATTTGAAAGTATTAAGTCACAATGTCCTTTTAAATCCATATGCAAGTGTTCAAATGTAAATGTATAACAAGTAATTACTGTAATTCATAAATTTATCATTTGTCATATATTCACATAAGCACAAACATAAACAATCTATAGTTCGAGCACCTCAATTGAAGTTTCATAGAAATCACATTTTAGTCAGCAACAAACCAAAATTCCATATTCTTATTCACATATTCACACTATATGCACATTAGAATCCAATTGATGCATATACTCACCTTCTTAGGTAACAAACATTTGATTAACAACTTGTATCACCTTATCGAGCTTCACTAATGCTTTGAAATCCACAAATATGACATCTATTTGATCAATAATATGTATATAATAAGTTCTCATGCTTAGTATGCAATTAGGATATGTTCTATACATTTAAGCCTAACATTGATACATATTCTTTCTTATTGGACAGCTTGACCTTGGTAGACCTAAGAGTTAATAACTTTCACCAAACAATTTCAAATTACTCTATTCTTTTTTTATACGTAACTAGACACATAGGAATAAAATATATCAAAAAATCAGCACATTATAAGATCGATAAAATTAATGGTGAAATTTTGAATTCAAATATGCATTTTGCATAGAAATAGTTTGAGCATGTCTCATTCAGTTTAGAATTCTCAAGTTATACAAGTATAATTGCAAAAAAAAATTTAGCAACCTCTTTAATACATAAAGGAACAACTTTCATGTTTTATACTTTATCTAATTAAGCCTCTAAGGTCCTCATATTATATGGGAAATATTGGACTACCTGCAGACATAGCAAGCAAAGTTAGCGCCACTCCAAGGATGATTTATCATTACATACTCATTATCTCACCAAAATGTTTTAAAGCCTTCTAGATTACATATAAAGGAATAGAACTCATGTATATCACTTTATTTAAATCAGTCTTTAACATCCTCAAAATAGCCAATCAACATCCAATAGCCTATTGGAACTGCTACCCGAACAAGTCCCAAATAAACTTCTATAGAATTTCATAAAACCCTTTCAAGGGTAAGAAGATAAGACATAAACCCACAGGTTTCATGTTTTACACTTCCCTTAATTTTTTTTAATGGCCATGAAAACTCAAGTGCAATATTCAGTTATAAATCAAAATTCTCAACATAAAGAACTATTTTCATTATCAAAATCAATTAACATATTACCCTCTTAATTCTTTCTAATTACCATGATCAACATGTCATGAGGGAAGAATTGTATAAGAAAATAAGATGAAATCACTTACCTTTTCCAAAATAAGAAAACCCTAAAATTTCTCACATTTTTCTTCCTTTTTCTTCTCTTTCTCTTTTCCTTCTCCTTGCTTTTCTTCTTCGCTCCTTTCTTTTTTCTTTTCTCTTCCGGCCCCCTTTTATTTATTTTGCAAAAGTTATTCCTTTTTAGCCGCTATACTTGCTCTTTATTAGTTCTAACTAATTATTTATTTTCTTAACTAAATTCTTAATGTTTAATCTTTACTATTTCTATTCCTAAAATACAGTTTATATTTTCATATTCTAACAATTCATTGAAAATCTCTTATATTATAATTATGCTATCCTTATATTTATTTTTATAAAAATAGATCACACAAGTCATACTTATGACATATTCTGTATTTTCACATATATGATATGTAATGCATGTGAAATCCACATGTTCAAATGAGAGATTTTTATGATGCAAATGTTCGTATAATATTTATGATGGGTGAAGATAGGGATGTTACATTTCTCCCCCTCTTATAATAAATTTCGTCCTTGAAATTTAATACATGTGAACAAGTAAGGATATTCTTTTTTCATATTTTCTTCAGTCTCCTATGTGGCTTCTTCTTTTAACGATTTTTCCACAACACTTTAACCAAGAGAATTTCTTGATTCCGTAACTGTTTTGTCTTATAACCAATGATCTTTATTGGTTCTTCAATATAACTCAAATCATTGGCAATTTCTACTTTGTCATTTTTAAGTATATGTGTGGGATCAGATCGATATCTTCTAAGCATACTCATATGAAACACATGATGGATCTGGGCCATTTTTGGTGGTAATGCTAACTTATAAGCCAATAGACCAATTCTTTCAAGAATTTTATACAGCCCTATGTATTGGGGACTTAGTTTTCCTTTCTTGCTAAATCGAATTACCCCTTTCCATGGTGAAACTCGAAGAAATACTTTTTCTCCCATTTCATACTTCATTTCTCTCTTATGTTGATCTACATAGTTTTTTTGTCTATCTTGTGCTGCTTTGAGTCTGTTTTTTATTAGCTTTACTTTGTCATAGTGTCTTGTACTATCTCTGGTCCTTCTAATACACAGGTTCCCTCTTCATCCTAATAAATAGGACTGTGACACTTTCTTCCATATAATTCCTCGTATGGTGCCATCTAAATATAACTATGATATTGATTATTATATGCAAACTCCATTAAGCTGATATACTCATCCCATGCTCTTTAGAATTCTAATACACAAGCTCGAAGCACATCTTCAAGTGTCTAAATTATTCTTTCTGATTGCCCATTTGTCTGTGGATGAAAAACAATGCTGAAATTCAATTTGGTACCCAAAGCCTTATACAAACTCATCCAAAAGCGAGATGTAAACTATGGATCCCTATCTGACACAATAGATACTAATACCCCATGTAACCTAACAATTTCATTCACATACTCTTTGGCCAAGTATTTTAGTGAACTACCTCATTGAATAGGTAAAAAGTGCACTGACTTAGTCAATCAATCAATGATCACCCATATAGAATCTTTCTTTCTTGGAGTTCTTGGAAATCTACACACAAAATTCATCGTTATTCTTTCCCATTTCCATTTTGGTATTATCAGTGGTTTCAGCTTCCCAATTGGTGCTTGGTGCTCTGCTTTAGCTTGCTGACATGTCAAATATTTTAAAACATACTCAACCACATCTCTCTTTATTCTGGGCCACCAATAATATGGTCGTAAGGTGTTATACATTTTAGTTATTCCTGGATGCATAGCATATGGAGCATCATGTACCTCCTCCAAAATTTCTCAGCGTATGTTGTCAATATCTGGGATACAAATACGTGACCCATCATCAAAGTATCATTTTAAATGCTAAACTCTTTGCTTTCTTAATCTTTTCTTGTAATTGTGGATCCTTGCTTTGCACTGCTTTAATTCTATCCCGTAATATTGGTCTAACTTGTAAAGTAGCAACCAGTACCCTATTTTCTTGTAAATTTAGTTTCACATTCATAGCTCATAGGTAAAATAAATAAGATAATAGAAGTACCTGCAAATTAGCCACACTACTTCTTAATTTCCTGCTCAAAGCATCAACTACCATATTTGCCTTTCCGGGATGATACTCAATTGTGCAATTATAATCCTTTAACAATTCTAACCACTACCTTTGTCTCATGTTTAACTCTTTTTGGCTCATTAAGTACCTCAGACTCTTATGATCAGTAAATATCTAAAATGTTTCTCCACATAAGTAATGTCTCTATATTTTTAAAGCAAACACTACAGCAGCAAGTTCTAAGTCATGTACTTGTATAAGATAATGAATAAGGCTTTAGCTATTTAGATGCATATGCAATTACCTTACTATGTTGCATTAACACATATACCAAATCTTGATAAGAAGCATCACTATAAACCATAAATCCTCCTGTGCCTATAGGAATAGTTAATATAGGAGCAGCTGTCAACCTATTTTCTAATTCATCAAAACTTTTCTAACATGCTTCAAACCACTGAAATGCTACTTTTTTATGAAGTAACTTTATCAAAGGGCTGGTTCTTAATGAAAATCCCTCAATAAATCAACGATAGTATTCAACTAGTCCTAAGAAACTTCTCACTTCTGCAACATTCCTTAGAGTTTCCCATTTTACAACCGCTTCTATTTTCTTTGGATCTATTTCTATGCTCTGTCTAGAAACTACATGTCCCAAAAATACCATATGATCTAGCCAAAGCTTACATTTACTTAATTTAGCATATAATTGCTTTTCTCTCAAGGTTCGCATCACAATTCTCAAATATTATTCTTGCTCCTCTTTGTTTCTTGAATATACTAATATATCATCAATGAACACAATCACAAACTTATCTAAATAAGGTTGAAATACCTTGTTCATAAGATCCATGAATGCAGCTGGTGCATTAGTTAAACCAAAAGGCATCACTAAGAATTCATAATGCTTGTACCTGGTTCGAAATGCAAGGATAGGTTCCATCAATAGATCCATAAAAGAAGCACCCGCCAGTTAGCATTTTACAAATTTCACTATGTTGTCTCCCATAATGTACACATGCATTTCTTTATGCAACAATATGACTCTAGCCTCTACTAGTGAAAGATGGAGTTCCAAATCCCCTACTTCTATAATTAAAATGTCTACCCCTTCTACTAGGCTATGGCAGTATATATCCTCCATGTCTACCTTACTTTTTACTAGAACTTTCTATAATCTCACTTGATCCCTTTTTTGTTTGTAGTTTTGATCATTCTTTTACTAACCTCTCAGCTCTGATTACAACTGTCCTTAGCTTAGCATAACTCTTAAGGTCTATAAGAGTAATCCTAACTCTAAGCTCATATCTCAATCCTTCCACAAACATTTGACATTTATCTTTATCAGTAGCTACTAATGAACATGCATAATGAGATAACTGATTGAACTTCACCTCACATTCAACTACAGTCATTGTCCTTTATTTTAGATTCAAGAACTCTCTTCTTTTATCATCTCTATAAACATCTGGCATGTAATTATTATTGAACTCATAAAAGAAATCATCCCATGTAAGAATTGGAGGCTGAACATCACTACCAAGTACTGTTTCCCACCAATCATATGCATCCTTTTGTAATAATGACACTGTGTAATCAAACTTTTCTTCTGGTGTGCATTTTATCAAATTCAGAACTCTTTGTGTCCTTTTAGCCATGTTTTTACAACTGAGGGATCTGTAGTGTCATAGCAATCAACTGTACCATGTTTTCTCAATTTATCATATCTCCTCCTCTCCTTATACTCCTGTGGTCCCTATACTTCCTATTCTTGTTGCTCAACATGTATTTATTCATGAGGTGCATATTATGTATGAGAATGTACATGAGATCCAACCCTATTAGTAGGTCGATCTCGTGGTAGTTGATATGATGCTTCCATGGAATGCAAATCGGTCATCTCCTCTCTTCTTATGGATACCCTATAGACATAAGAACTTATTGTATGATAATCTATGTAAATGCACACATTGCATTATGCTCATATGCTTGTCCCTCATGGAACCTATCCCTGCTCTGATACCAAACTATAATATAACACCTTATACTCTTACTATTTTTGCACATCATATTATCTCATATTATTATTACTAAGTATCATTTGTTCTCATGTAGTTACTATACATACATATATATAAACATTTACATTAACTAATAGCATATGAATGTTATAAGGAGAGAGAGAGAGAGAGTGAGGGTTTGGCCAACAACCTATGCTCCATGCTCTAACTACCATGATTCATGCTTCAAAATGACCAAAAACTAGAATCCTCAATCTGAAAAATAATTATGATTTGATGAGTCGCGACTCAATGAATATAAACATCAATTAAATTCTAAAGGCTTCTTTAAACATATAACTCAATCATTTTATAAAATAAATAAAACATTCAAATATCGCATATGCATATGCTTTGGTTCCTTTTATTTGTTGTGAACTTGCAAGACAATACTGCACCTGGGTTTAAGTGAAACAAGTGACAAGTGACAATTAATTTTATTGGTTAATATATAACAAGTGAATCAAGTGATATCCTTTGATCATTAACATTTGTCAAGTGATTTGCAAGTATTAGTTAAGTTGGTCATAACATCCATATGCAAGTGTTCAAATGTAAATGTATAATAAGTAATTACTATAATTCATAAATTTATTATTTGTCATATATTTGCAGCATAAGCATAAGCATAAAAAATCTATAGTTCATCAATACTCATATAAGAAGACATAGAGCACCTCAATTAAAGTTTCATAGAAAACACATTTTAGTCAAGCAACAAACCACAATTCTATATTCTTATTCACTTATTCACATAATTTGCACATTAGAATCAAATTGATGTATATACTCACCTCCTTAGGTAACAAACACTTTATGGATGACTTATACCACCTTCTCGAGCTTTACCAATGCTTTGAGATCCTAAAATATGATATATATTTTATCAAGAATATGTCTATAATAAGAGTTCATGCTTAGTATGCAATTAGGATATGTTCTATACATGTAAGCCAAACATTTATACATATTTTTTCTTATTTGATAGCTTGCTCTTGCTAGACCTAAGACTCATTAAATTTCACCACACAATTTCAAATTACTTGATTATTTTTTTCTACACAACTAGACACACAGGGGTACAATATATCCAAAAATTCAATACAACATAAGCTCTGCACAATTAATGGTGAAATTTTTAATTCAAACCTATCTGTATAGAAATAGTTTGAGTAGGTCTCATCCAGTTTAGAATTTCTCAAGTTATACAAGTCCAATTGCAAAACCACTTTCATATTCTAACAATTCATTAAAAATATCTTATATTATAATTATGTTATCCTTATATTTATTTCTAGAAAAATAGATCACACAAGTCATACTTATGTCATATTCTATATTTTTATATATATGACATGTAATGCATGTGAAATGCACATGTTCAAATGAGAGACTTTTGTGATGCACATAATATTTAGGATGGGTGAAGATAGGGATGTTACATTTTCTTATTGCTAGTGGACTTGATATAATGTTTACTACATGTTTATATACTAGATTTCAATCTCATTCTAAAGAATCACATTTGAATGTCGTTAAAAGGATTTTTAAATACCTCATAAGCACTTTGAATTTAGGTCTTTAGTACCTTAGGAGTTTAAAATTTAACCTTGTTAGTTATTCAGTTACGGACTTTGCCGATAGTATACTAGATAGAAAAAACACTTCTAAAACTTGTCAATTTTTTTTAGGATGATGTCTAATTTCTTAGTTTAGCTAGAAATGATTTTTTATTTCCTTGTTCAAGGGCGAAGCCAAATATGTGGCGGCTAGTTGTTATTGCTCACAAGTTTTATAGCAAAAATAACTTAAGGACTATGACATTGATGTTGATTGCATTTCTATTAATTATGACAACACAAGTGCTATTAACCTTAGTAAAAACCCCATTCAATGCTTTAGAAATAAACACATTAACATAAGACATCATTTCTCACATGATCATGCTCAATATGATGATATTATACTCAATATGATGATATTATACTTGAATTTGTTAACACCTAGCATCAATTAGCTGATATTTTCACTAAGCCTCTCAATGAAGAAATGCTTAACAATATTATACATGAACTTGGCATGATTGATATCTCTATTTTGCAATAAATTAAATGTTTGTTTAATTATTTATTTAATTTAAGAGCGTGTCATTGATAAAGCAATAAAATTAACTTAGGTGCATTTGCATTATCAAAATATATTGAAAATTTAAGTTAAAATTCCCTTTTTTCAAAAGTTTTTATTTGTGTCAATTTAGTCCTGGAAGTACAAATTTAAACAAAATTTTAAAACTTTTTTTGGACCTAATAGCATATTTTTAAAAATTCAGGGACTAAATTGCATTTCTATTATGACAGTTACATATAACCATTCACATTTATGACATATGTTCTTTTCTAACACCAAGACGCTCATAATCATGGTCACAATCGTGAAAAAGATCATGACATGCATATCATGGTCGTGAGAAGCATCCTACAAATTTGGAAAATTGGATTTTTGCATTGAATAATCATTCATTGCAAATCAAAAATGTTTTTCCAGGTCCCTAATCCCTAAGGACATATCCTAAGGTGAAATTTTCACCTTCTCCTCTATAAATACCTCTCCCCTCTTCTTTTAGTTTCTACTTTCACTCTTCGTTTAAAATTTATCAACATTCAAAGTGCTCTCTCTTTTTCTTTAAGCTCTCAAGCAACTCTTTTATTCTTCTCCACTTCTCTCATGCATTTACCACTCTAATGGCACCCAAAAAGCCATCTCAAACTCTATCTTCATCTCAAGGTTACTCCTTAAAGAGGTCCACTAAAGAATAACCTAAGAAATCCCATCCACCATTCTCCTACTCCTTCAATCAGATAAAGGCAAGAACTCTTGCATTTTAAAAGAGGAATGTCATTCTGTCAAAGCATATGTTAAAGAGTACCTTAAAAATGCTTGGTTACTATGAAAAGGTTAAGACTTTACTTAATAAGGTTAGGTTTTTTACTCTTGCCTTTAATTCTCTCCCAACATACCCTTCTTTAGTTGTAGAATTTCTATCCAACTATACTATATGATCCACCAACTTTATTGATGATAATTTATAATTTAGTATGCAATTTAAGCTTGGGGGAAGGGAAAGATTTATGACTTCTCTTGAACTTGACATCCTTTTTTACTTTCCAAGAGAAGGGCTTGTTTAATCCCTCTCCACTTGGTTACCTCACTCTTTTTGGGTAAAATATTATAAACCTCAAGCCTCTTTATTCCTTATTGGCAATATAAAAGCCTCTTCTTTAAATTCTAAAGTTCTTTGGTACATTTATCATTTTCTAACCTACATTATTGATGCCTGGGGTCAAAGCAATGAACCACACTCTCTCTCGATGATCTATTCATCCTTCATTACATGGTTGATAATGATTCAATTGCTCTTAGCCAATTTTTACAATGGAGATTATAGCTTTTAAGTGACATTGTCTCTATTTCCATTGTATTGGAGGCATTATCACCAAAATCACCCAATTCTTTCGAATCTTTCCTCCCTTGATTTCATCCCTTTTATCTATCTTGATGACACTTTTATCAAAAATTTAAAACAACTTAAGAAAGTGGAAGGATAACACATCCCAAGATGGTGGAAATGATGAAATTGAGCTATAACCTAGGGAGATCAAGCAATTTGAAACTCATGAGGGTGAAGAAGAAGAACTTGACACTCAATCTTCACATGAGCTTCCATCCGCATAAAGAAAGAGAGCAAAAATTAATGCACTTCAAGTGGTGCTCAAGGCGTTGAAGATGAACCACAATGGGTTAGATAATTATTTAATAAGATGTCCTTAATGAAATCCAACTTTAATGTCCGGTTTGATTAAGTGGACTCTCAAATTGCACATTTGCAATATGATGTCCACTACCTATATGAGAGTTAAGGCTATGAGTGTCAATGGGCTCCTTTTACCCATCTACCATAAAAAGAAGGTGATTAAGGAGATGGAGGATTAAGTGAACCTTAATTTCCTTTTTTTTGTTTCTTTATTTTCACATTTTTAGGATTCTATATTCTTATGTTCATGTTTTTAACCAAGTTATGTTCTTAAGTTTAAGTATTATAATCTTAGTGATTTCTTAGACTACTTTTATTCTCCTTTATCATTAATGAAAATTATTTTCTTTATGTCTACCTCTTGCATCCTAACTTCCTTTTTACATTTTAACAAAAAGAGGAGAAGAAATTGTATTTGTATTTGAGTTCATCATAAATATGTGTAAATTGTGCATTATACATTTGGTATATATGTGTTGAAATAAACGTATTTAAATTAGGCATAAATATATTGAATATAAATGAGCATATACATATGTTACAAATTAATATAAATGTGCATGAATGCAAATAAGTATCATTATGCAAATTAATGTTGATATGCAAACTTAATTTTATAATCACTTAAAATTTAAATTCAAAACTTGAACTTTAAACTCCTTCAAAGTATGTACTTATTGAGGGGGAGTCTACTCAAATTCCCACGCACATATTAAAGGAGAGTATCAATTTCACACACTTGCACAGTTAGTTTTATTATCTCACTTAAAATTATTTATCAAAATGAAAAAGGGAAGATTGTTGGTCATTTTCATGATCAATGGCTAATCAACCTCATTTTGATTTTAACAAACTCAATTTTGATTTATGAATATGTGTATTTCTATATGTATAAGCTAGGTTCATGTTAGAGGCATTTTCAAGCATATAATTTAAAGTATAACATCTTGGTAATGGAGCTTATGATCCCCATCACAATCATAAGCATCCCTAGGAGCAAGAATCAAAAAATTGCTCAAACTTTAGAAACTACATAGCGACCCTTATGGTCTTCATCACAACCATGATGATGTTCATGATAAGGAGATCATGACTGTGATCAAGAGGATCATGATCATGAGCCATAACAAAAGAATTAAGATTCATGTCTAGCGACCCTCATGATCCCAGCCACGATTGTGACTGGTTAGGTCACAAGCATGACTATGATTGAATGCTTACAGAAATTGTACATGGTGACCCTTATGGGCTGGATCATAATTGTGATAAGTATGATCACTATCATGATGAAAGAATCATAAGCCAACTTCTCAAGCCTGACTAAATGCAAGCTAACTAAACATTAAGTCTAATGACCCTCATGCTCCACAATCATAATCGTGATGGTGGTCATGATCCAGCTGTCAAATCCGTAATAGTTATAGTAAAGTATCAACAACTAATTTTCTTGATGGTCACTATTGTGATAGGCATGATCACAATTGTAAGAAGTCTTTTTCTTACAAAAAAAATGAATAAGCATCTAATAGTATTTAATAAGTATGGTAAAGCTTGGGGATGAACAAGTAGCTCTTTAACAACTATTGTTTCATTGTCAATAATAAATATTCATCACTAAACCTCATTTAAAAGGTTAGAAGGTTGTTGGGCATCAACTCTAAGCATTTATTGTAAAGATCAAAGCTCTCTTTTATTAATTCTCATATTTTTTAGTGTGGATTTGTGTGTTCTAATTTAGGTTCCATATTTTCTCCTTCTTTAGGTTAAAAAGGAAAGTGAGAAACTATACTAAAGAATTTGGTTTAAGTGTGAACTATTAAAACACTAAAATCAGGAAAAACTCAAAGATTGTAAAAGTTTTGAGTTAAACCCCAAAAACTTAAGTTGTAAACTCAATCTAAGTGAATTGAATAGAGTTAGAGGTCGAAATTCCTAACTTGAGTGAAGTTAGGTGGAGACATATGTTCATTTGAAGAACTAAACTCTTAAAATTCTTGTGTCCACTCTTAATCTCTTTTTATTTCCTTAAATTCAAACTAGCCCTATTCAACTCCCCCCTCTAGGGCATTTCAACTGTTAAATGAGATGTATTTTAAAAAGGAATGTATTATGATTTAATGACATTTTAACATAAATTAAGGGATTATATATATATATATATATATATATATATATATAGTAACACCCTACTCAAAAAGGAACTAAACACCTCAAGATTCTCAAAACCTTAATGAGAAACATACTAACAAGTAATCAACTTTTAGAACTCTATTAAAAGTGCTTAGTGTATTAAGTACACATGCATTAACTAAACAACATATATTTACAAAAAATATATATATATACTAGCATTTTGCCCACGCGTTGCGCGGAAGGCTAATTTTTGTGAAAATTATTTTATTTTAAAATGTGGAATGAAGTTATATTTAAGAATATGTGAAAATTATTTTTTTTAGTGACATCTAATCAATCTCACTCAAAAGGGTGCTAATCATAAGGTACCTTCCTTGTTCCAAAAGATTGAAAAATAATACAAATTAATAAATATACACATATACGTAATATATGATCATAATTTACCTGTTAATTTACCTTTCTTTTTGTAAAAAAATTAAATTTACCTTTCTTTTTTTAAAAAAATTAACCTATTTATTTAGTGTTGCAATCATAGTATGTATAATTGCTATTAATAAAATCTTAGATTAATTGTATATTATTAAATTGATACATAAAAAAAACTTCCTAAAATAAACCAAGTTTTCACTGTTCCAAATGAAAATAAAATAATGATATGATACTTGCCACACTAATCTCAAATGGCAGATGGTCTTCGGTTCACCACACTTGCCACATCTAAACTGATCAGTTATGCCTTGGTGATTGAGGTCCATAATGCACTTCCACAAACATCTTGCTAGTATGGCTTTGTTCTTATATTGCATCTCATCACTCACAATTTTTTATGCATTCATCTCTGCCACTGGTTTTATCTTTTACAGAAGTATCTTCCTATGAAAATCTGGTTTTTTACTATCTTTAAGGTTGAAAAGCAGTGATTGGTACTTGGCACGACAACTAATATTATAAATTCCCCACTTATGGAAGAGAGCAAACTTAAGAGAAGTAGCTTGATAGCAGGTTGCTACTCTTGGCCAGAGCAGAGCCTGCTTTGAGGGATGGTTTTTTATCATGAAAATCCTTACGTTTGAAGTGGCAGCTCTTTGGTGGTGTAGAATTTGGTTTCAACGATGGTTTTTTATGTGGGCCAGTCTCTTTATTATTAAGGATGAAGGATGGCTTCTCATTCTGAAGATTCTGGGGCTGATCATCATCAAGATTAGTCACATTTGACTTTTGAAGCTTGTTCTTGAACTTGAGAGGATTGCCCTTATTGTGGACATCAAGAGTAGCTTTCTCATACAAAGCAAATTACTTTAAAATTTTCTTCCTTTACTGTTATTGATGCTACTGCTTCTCTATAGCTAAGTTGGGTGTAGTAATTCTTTTTGGGTTAGAGAAGTAAATTGAGTTGCATATGAATTGAATAAATGGTTTTGCAAAATGGGGAATTAAAGAATGGGCACTATAAATTTATCAATGAAAGCTATGTCAAAATCCAAAGCAGTTAAAAGAATGTAGTCCTATAAAGAACTAAAGTGTAAAGTAACTAAACAACAAACAGTCAAAATGAACAGTTAAAACATATCACAACTAAGTTTAACACTCTAGCAGGAAAAAAATAACAAAATACAAGGAAGAGTTCCCTCACCTTTACAAATTCAAGTACCTAGTAAGTCTTTTTGTTAACTTTCAGAAACTAATCTTTGAACTTTTCCACTTGAACAAACCTAACCATATAATATTTTTCATAAGTTTGATTTTAAACAAAGAGTTTCAAAATTCATTTTAGCACAACGAAATGTATATACAAATGCTAAAATAGATGCAAAAGTAATGAAGTTGGGGCAAATGATTCTTAAATTAAAAAGTGAAGCTAAATTTTGGTTTTTCTTGGACCATACTCCACTATTTAGATTTATTTTCCTTCGAACTGAGAGTATGCTACCTACTAGCATAAAACAACCCTGTAATCAAAGGATTATCAAATCTATCACATAACACTATTATATGCTTCATAATTCCAGATTCGACAAGCTTGCCTTTTGCCTGAATAAAAGAAACACATGACTTTAGAGAATTATAAAAAGGAGAATAAAAGATTCATTTAAGAAGACAACCCTTCCATGGTTTTAATTAATCTATTCATGCACCACAACCTTATGAAAACATCGTAAGCAAAAAAAAATTAAAACGAATCAACTAAGAAAAAGAACAAAAATCAAGACCTATTAAGAGAACGTGAGTGAAGTGCATCCAAAATAAAAGAAGTTTGAATCCACTCCTTAGGACATGTTATAGAACATGCTCTACTCTTGCAAGAAGGTGAGTAGCATGATGTGCATCATACCAATTAGAAAAGTACCAAACTGGCCATCATCCCTCCACCATATTCTCGACCAATGTTAAAGGGTGCACATTAAAGTATACGATAGGAATTGGGTATCCACCGTAGCAAAGTGGTTCCCTACAATAATAAAAAAAAAAAAAACCAATTAAGAAGAAAAAGCACAACTATGATTAACCCATAAACTAAAACCCAACAAATAATCTCAAAACTATCCAATTTAATAAAGCTAGCACATTTTTTGATAAATTCAATAAAAATAACAAATTTAAACTGAATTATGAGAAAACGATGACCTAGAGAGGTAAGCATGTTATGGATGGTCTGAGAAACCATAGCAACTTCCTTGTCAATGACAACCTCAAAACCCTGGGCACTGGAAAAACACCTACCTACTGAATATTAAAAATAAAGAGACAACACTTTAAACCCATAAAATAGATAGAAAAGAAGAGTAGTTAATAAGAACAAACATCCTTGAAGTGAATCATGTTCGAGTGGCGAAGCGATCTGTGATTTATGATCTGAAAATTTGGATTAAAAGAAAAGAAAAGAATTGGATTCTAACACCAAACAATATTGTCCTTGTAGGATATAAGAGAGGAATGAAGAAAAACGGAGAGGAATAAAAGAAAGGTGAAAAGACAGTAAGCTAAAGGAAAAAAAATGTTGAAGATAGTTTTGTCTTTAATTGCAATGGAAATGTAAACAACCTATAATCTGAAGAAAAGAAAAACAACAGAATGTGCTGAAATTTCAGTGCACCATACAATATAGAGAACTTATAAAGCCACATGGCACTTTGTGGATGAGGATGGGTATGAGGTGCCATAATTCATGAACTCAACTATTATATATTGTATATATATATATATATATACACACACACATATGGTATGTCCATATTTTCCTAACTATACATACTAAACTATTCTAAAAGTTTAAAACAGCACTAGAAAAACTATAATGTTGGCTTGACCTTGGCTCTAATGCGAAAGGGTGCAAAACGATGTCCAACCAAGTTAAAGATTCACCTAAAATAGATTCTTTGAAAAAAATAGTAATAAAAGGATGAGTATGAACACTCAGTGAGTAGATTAAGAATTAATAATGGGGAACATGTATTTCTTAAATATAATAATAATAATCATAGATAGTAAATCATATACTTCTCAAGGAACATCATATTTAAATAAATAGTCATCATCAAAATGAAGAATTTTAGTACACACTCAAGTCATAATTAACATCTTAATCACTTTAATGATAACCCATCTAATATATTAGTCCCCTAAGAGCATCAAATACACTTAGTTGGTAACCCATCCAATGTGTTACTCCCCTTAAGTGCATCAAATACATTTAGGTGGTAATCCATCCATTATGTTACTCCCCCTAAATATTTATAAGTCATACACATGTGTAGAGATAACCACAAAGGGTAAACCACCCATTTACAAGCCCCCAAGAGATCGGTGTGATCAAGCGTTGTCCCAAAGACAATCAACCATCAACAACATCTCAAATATCAATCATAACATGAGTGTGTACCATTTTTATTAAGCAATACATATATACACTTTCTATTTAGCAACCTTTATTAACATATAATACATGTTCCCATCTTTTAGTAATAAAATAGCATTTACAATAGCTTTTATAATAAGATCAAGAATCATTTATAGCAATCATATCATCTTTAACAATAAACTAAATTTTGGAGAAAATGTATATTCATATGTAAACTTATATATTTAGTATGGAGTTACAACCATAGCATTGTTAATTAATGATCTACTCACATGATCAAAGAAAAATCCCAAGATTAAGTCCTACACACCAAAATAAGAAAACTCTTAAAGAGCACTATACACCCGAGCCTCCCCGATTCGATCTCTCCAAGGTATCATGATTTATTCTACCATCTCCTAATACCAAACATTATAACCTCAAATCTACAAATAAAAATCTAAATATAAGAACGATTATAAAGAGCTTATGACATGCTTTATGATGCAAATTATGCAAATCAAGCAAATTACAGAATTCTATCTAATACAAAAGCCTAATTGCTCAAATTAATTGACTGACTTAATACTAAATTTTGACATAAAATTTCATTAACATATTAAATTATCTGCACACTAAAAATTAAGTCAAAAAACCAGGTTTAAGGGCCTCAAAGACTCAAATTTTAGAATCAGACTCTGTAGAATTACTTACTGTAGCAGCCTTAGAAATCATTTTAATTGCCTAATCAAATGAATGTAATTTGTTATAAGACTTTACCACATGATAAAAAAAAATATAAAAGTGTCTTCATACCAAAAATGAGATTAAAATGATAGAGTTAAGGGTCTAAAACTACTAAAAATATAATTAGTTTTGCTTGTTACAAATAGAGTTTGCATTGACACCAACAACTTTAATTCAAGAGTTTTTAATTCCCAAACAAATATTTTCTTAATATTTTGATGATTTTGATAATTTCTATTCAAAATACAAGAAAATTTATATGAATAAAAATATTTAAATATTATATTACTCCTTATTTTCAAGTTCCCATTAACACCCATAAATTCAATACTCTTAAAATAATCCATACCTATAGCTATTCCGTACTCAAATCATACAATTTACTCAAATCACTTTCACTATACTTAAAATAAAGGGTTTTAACCATGAAGATTAACATACAATCACATGCATGTGCTTGATTACTCAAAAAAATAGAGGAAATATGCTTTTACTTACCTTATTCTTTATAAAACATAGCTAAAATCTTCTTAAATTTAGTCAGGCCTACTTCCCCTCTTCTTTATTTTTAAGATTCAACTAAAAAAGAACAAGATAATCCAAGGTTTATCATAGTTAATTTGAGTAGGGTCTTGTATTTTTTATTGGGATTTGGAAAAGAAGGATTGGGAATTAGGTTTCTCTTATTCTCCACTCTCCCCCTTTTGTATTTGCATTCTCTCTTTTTGTCAGTGCAGAGTTTTTTTTTTTTTTGCACTTGTAACCTATGGTAAAGTACTATTTTAACCCAAGCAATTAGTATAAATTCTCTCATTAACCCTATATAATATTTAAACCCTTTAGTTTATTTAATTAATATTTATAAACCAAAATGCTATGCATATGAAAATCCAATGCATGTATGTCATAAGAATGCAAATCTTACATAATTTGTCCTTTATATATAAATAAAAAATACAATAGATTATATATAATTATGGTGTTAAATATATAATTAAATTATAGCTAAACACAATCAATTAATAGAGATTTGCATACTAAAATACTTATTAAACACTAATTCAATTAAAAAACACACTGAGATGTATTTTTTTCACAAATTATAATTTTTACTAGATATAAAATTAATTGTATTTTTATTTATACTTATAGATGAATTATTTTTAATTTTTAATTTTTTTAAAATTAATTATAATATTTTATATAAAAATAACGATATTTGGTGTTGATAAAATACTAATTTATATTATTAATTTATTTTTCTTAGTGTTAAACAACCATATATTTTTTTAAAATTATAATGCAGACATAAATAGATTTATGCATACGGTTAATATTATTCTTTCCAAAATAGATGATCCCTCAATGGGATAATATTTTAGGAAAAGGTGATGCTATAAATATGTGTAATGATTTGATGGCACTAAGACTAATAACATAGTGATTAATTCTCCACAAATTCATTTGAGCAACAAAGAGATCAATCTTACCATTGTGTTCAATGAATCTAACAAGGTATATATAAATGATTTTGAAAGATCAAACTAATAATAATAATAATAATAATAATAATAATAATAATAATAATAGCAATTATGATTGGTCTTTTTAATTTATCAAAAGAAATTTCTAAATGGAATAAGAAGTAGTCTACATAAAACTCAATGGAATTTGAAAGAATGTGTGATATTAAACAATAGAAATATATCTTACATGTGCAACAATTAATTTTTGGATTTTCAAAGACATAGTTCATTTTGACTAAGAAAGTTATATTTAGTTCCGTAAATTATTTTCCTAAAAAGTCAACATCAATTATTAATTATAATATGTATACATAAAACTAATAGCAAAATTTAAAAATAAAAAAATGAAGTATAATATACAATCTTCCATCGAATAGATAAATCAAAAGTATAATGATTTAATATCTTTAAATTGTCCATACTAGTTAATTTTGTAACATTAAAAAATCTTCCATCCACTTCCAATTTGTAGTTTTTTTTATGAAATAAAAGCTTCTCATGTAAATCTGTAAAAGTGCAAATACACTCCCAAATATATAATATCACCACCACAACGTCCAATAATCCAATCTCAACACAACACAATTAGTAATATCAACAATAAACATTCAATCTACTACGATGTCTAGATTTTCTATATATGTTACACTTGAATATCAATAACATTAAATTAACGTACATAAAACAGTCGATGAAGAATGAGTCCGACGTAAGGAAGATAATCTAACTGTAGACTTCTAAGTTCTTGGATGGGAGTTAGACCTCACTAAGTAAGCTAATATAAATAAATGTATATTAGTTTGAAAATATTCTTTTATTAAAACATTTTTTACAAATATTTATTATAAAATTGTATTTAAAGAAAATTATTAATTTATATATATATATATATACACACACACACACCAAATATTCATTTGATAACTTTCTTAAAAACATAACTTCCAAATACCAATTACTTAAACATATATATAATAAAAAGATAAAACAAAAAAATAATGTTGATAAATAATTTAGGTGGAAGTTAGTGATAGGACCCTAAACCACAAATTTAAAAGCTATTAGGCTCTCTTAAATTCAAATAATTGTCGATCCCAGAGAGTACACTCAACCACGGTCCAACCACAATCAATCTCTTACACCAATTATTTACTAGCGCCTAGAGAGCAAGTTCGGCCAGGGTCCAACTAGTAACATATATCTGCCCAAAGAGTCTTACTTAACTAGGGCTTAAAACATAAACCTGCCCAGAGAGTCTCACTCAACTAGGGCTTACAATCAATCAATGTCCAACTCATAATCAATATTGGTGTGCACACAGTCCTCATGACACCCACCAGGTGGCAAGTTCTACCATTTTTCTCTAAAACTTACTTACCATAAATAATTAAAAGCAAATGAAATGAAATGAAATTAAGCTAAAGCATCTTCTCAAAACCCTTAATAGCAATATAATCAATAACTCATTCTCATAATAATATTCATATTTGTAATTAAATTTATAAAATCAACTTAATATCATATTTATCTTATGAAAATTTTCATTTATATAATCTCGATAAACATTTTATAAAATTAACTCATAATATATTTATAATTAGAAATCATAATAACAAATAATAGCAATAAAGCATCAATAATATTCATAACATAAATAGCATATTTAAAATATCAAAGGGAAAAGTACAAAAAAAATACCCTGTGGTTTTAATCCTAATCGACTTCCATCCTGTGGTTTGAACTCTAACAAACTAGTACCCTGTGTTTCATTCTATTAGCAAATAACGGCAAATCAGCTGACACCGTTAAAGAAACTAACGTGGCAGAGGGTATTATTGTCTCTTCACTATCCATTTGTTTAATACCTTTGCCACATCACCATCATTTTAATGTCTTCTTTGAAAAAAAAGAAAGAAGTAAAGGCTGCATCACCTAAGGAATACCCTGATTCACAAGCACGAACTAACTTCACTAGTAAAGGCACCAACTTTCTTAACCCAACAATTTTGAGTAGCAATATAAAAATCAGGTCTCAATGAATCTGGTTCCTTACCGGCTTCATTAATGTGCCTAGCTATCACCGGCAGCGAAGACCTTAACAAGATAAGGTCAACCACATCTTCAATATTGAGTTGCTTTGATTTTTTTGCCTTGATTTGAGCAACATATTCTTTGTTGCCAACAACGATTTTCACCAGAGGCTTCTAATCATTCACTACGCTACCAGCATCAGTGGCGACATCAACAAGCACTCTGTCACCATTATGTGCTGCCTCTTTGGAGCTCAGGTCGACCACTATCAGCATCATTAAACTTGCAGCTGGTGACTCTTTGGAGCTCAAGTCGACCTCTGCTAATCATTTTTACCATAGAGAGTATGGTTACAGTGTGATAATATTATTCGTTTATTGGTGTCTCTGTCGAGCTTTACCTAAAATATGTCTAAAAAATTGAGCACAATTTTGTAGCACCCTTCAATAACAATTAGGATATATGACTTACAATTGATATTACAGTAAATGGATATAATTAGATAATTAAGAAATATTTATTGAGAGAATGAAATACTAAATTTATCTCTGCACAGATGCTAAACAAATTGATGTACATTATTTTACAACAATGGGAGCTTTTTTAAATGGCCAACTAAAATATATACGTAATTCAGGCCCCTACTTGTAGGACAGAGAATATTACATAAGATTAATTCAGCCCAAGTGACTAAGAAACACTTTTTTTTAGATGGTTGAAACTTGGAAGTGGAAATAAAAGTGAAATCTATGAAATGATGTTGAAGATTAGTGGTTATGGCTTTGATGCTTTCATGAGAAATCCTACATTTTTGGGGCTATTATATACCTTAAAAAAATTGAACATGGCTCTTAATCTTAAATTCCCTATTCATTCAAGCAAATAAACCTAAGAAGTAGAAGTGGAGAGTTTTTGCAGAGGCATTGAAGAAGAAGAAAAAAAAATTGGGTATTTAAAAAAGGTTTCAGAATTAAAAGGAAGGGAAAAAAGCCGCTGATGATGGCAATGGTGGGTGTTGTTTAGTGTCTGATTGAAACAGTGTCACAGTGAAGATGGTAAAGAATTAATAAAAGAGCGAGTGATGGTTTGGTAACAGGTGGGGGTGTGGTGGTGGTGGTTTGGATGGGTTAACAGGAAAAAAGAACATGATGGCGGCAGCGGCGGTTTGGTAACAGGTGGTGGTAGTGGTGGTTTAGATGGTTTAACCAGAAAAAAGAAGATAATGGTGCTTGAGGTGAGGCGACGGTGATAATAATTTTATTAAATAAAATGAACAGTTGTTATGTCTTTTTAATTAAAATAATTAATTTAAGTGGACAAACCTTTTTACCCTTTGCCACGTCGGCATTATAGATGGAGTTAACTAATGTGTCATGATTTGCTAAGAGAATGAAACTTAGGGTACTAGTTTGTTAGGGTTAAAACCACAGGGTTGAAGTCGATTAGGGTTGAAACCATAAGGAATTTTTTTGTACTTTTCTCAATATAAAAATCAATATTACGAGCATTTCAAATGCTAAAATACAATTTCTTTAACTAAATTTCCTTTTTAATTATAATTACTATTCTAGATTCTTATACATAAACCTAACACACATTTTCAAATATTAAATTACAAGTGGAGCGAGCAAGTTGACGTGTCCTTGTCCGCCTGTTACCCGATGTCTCCACTCCAGTATACTCTATAATAACAATATATATAATGAATAATTATCAAACAAATTCCTAATATCTCCCAAAAATTATAAAAATTTATAAAAAATTATAGAATCATAGAAATTGACTTAGGAGCGCCCTAAATGATTAATTTGAGACTTAAGAATTGTCCTCGACGATTTAACTAATTTAAATGGAAATTAACTAATTTCCACCGCAAACTTTCATGATTTATTTATCAAAATCCATAAAGAATTTGACTAAACTCCATTAACAAAAATTGATCAACATAATTTATACTATTTATTAAAAATAGTTTCAAACATTTATCTCGGGTTAGTACTTTTACTCGCTAGAGTTTGGGCGGTACCCACCAGATTTTTCACTGGAAAAGTACCATCCAACAAAACTAAATATACCAACATGTTCATAACAATTAGCAGGACATATCTAAAGCCTCAAATGCACCAAAACATGCATAGAATTCATAGACATAAAAATTAAATATAATTTACCTAAAAATTAAATCGGACGAGATTAGACACGTGGTTGGTTGCTACAGACTCCTGGTGACGAGAGGAACATAATGGAAGTGACTGTGATGTTTGAAAATTTTCAGGACAATAAGAAACTATAGAAGAATGGCCAATTGCTCTTGATTGAATCTGTACAATGTTAGGTTATTTCTCATAAGAAAAAAAAAAGCTACTGGTGTGGAGAAGAAGATGAGGAGAAGCTATGGTTCAAATTTAGGGTCAATTGGAGGTCGTTTGGGTGATTAACGGAAGAAAAGAAAAGTTCAGGTACTAAATAAAAATTTACCACCCAAAATAGCTTCATTCCCGCTATTTCTCTTTTTCTTCACCGGCAGCTCCTTTTCTTTTCCTTAAGTACACAGCACATGTGTACTTGGTTGGTCTCACGTGCCTTTTTATATATGTATATATATATAATAACTATAATAACAATATTAAAATAATAGTAATAATAACAACAATAATTATTTATTAACAATGATGATAATACTAATAAAATTATAATAATAATAATGAAATTAATAATAAGAAAAAAGGTAATAATAATAACAATAACCACCAAAAATTCAAGTTATTACATTCTTCTCCCTTAACAAAATTTATCCTCGAATTTTACTTTGCTAAGGAAACAAATGAGGGTATCGACTACGCATATCCTTCTCTGTTTCCCAAGTACAGTCCTTTACTATGTGGTTGCTTCTCACCACTTTCACCATAGGAATCTCTTTAGTACGAAGCTGATGAAGTTGTCGATCCACAATCGCCATGGGATACTCTTCATATGACAAATCCTCACTAAGCTCCACTATCTGTAGCTAGAGAATATGAGAAGGATCAGAGATACACTTCCTCAACATAGAAACATGAAATACTAGGTGAATCCGAGACAATTCTGGTGGTAACACCAGCCTATAAGCCGCATCACCAATTCTAAAACAAATCTCAAAGGGTCAGATATATCGTGGAGCAAACTTACTCTTTTCACCAAACCTTATTACTCCTTTCATTGGAGACACCTTGAGAAACACCATGTCTCCAATATAAAATGATACATCCTTCCTTTTAGGATCATCATAGCTTTTTTGTTTCCTAAAAGCTATCTTCAATATCTGTTGAATGAGAGAAACTTTCTTTGAAGTCACTTGCACCAATTTTGGGCCTGTTATCTATCTCTCTCCAACTTCCTAACATAAAGGTGATCTACACTTCCTTCCATACAATGCTTCATATGGAGCCATTCCAATACTTGCATGACAACTATTATTATATGAAAATTCAATCAAAGGCAAGTGTAAATCCCATTAACCACCAAAGTCTATCACATATTCTAAGCATATCTTCAAATATCTTGATGGTCTTTTTTTACTAACCATCCATTTAAGGATGAAATGTCACACTAAAGTCAAGTCTCGTACCCAAAGCCAAAAGACTGAAGTAAAAGTAGCTCCTTTGTCAGACATTAGACTCTTTGGCACCCTATTAAGGCAAACAATTCTATTAATGTATAACCTTGCTAACCTGGCAGTAGTGTATGTCTTCTTAATTAGCAAAAAGTGAGTTGACTTAGTTAGCCTATCAATTATCACCTAAATAGTATCATAACCTCCAGTTGTATGAGTTATTCCAATCACAAATCCATAGAAATCATATCCCACTTCTATTCTGGGATAGGCAATTGTTGCAACATTTCCGAGAGCCTCTAATGTTCCAATTTCACTTGATGATAAGTGAGACACTTGGATACAAACTTTGTAATGTCTCTTTCATTCCATTCCATAAGTATATATCTTTTAAATTATGATACATCTTGGTAGAACCTGGATGAACACTATGAGAAAAAAAAAAAGAAGCTTCCTCTATGATCTCCTTTCTCAACTCATCCATGTCTGGCACACACAACCTACTGCCCAAACACAATATGCCCTCACTGTTAATAATAAAATCTCTGGATTGACCCCGTTATACTTCTACCATTATCTTCTGTTATAACCGGCTAAACCTAAAAAACTCCTTATTTCTATGACTGTTGTAGGTCTCGACCACTCTATAATGACTTCAATCTTTTTGAGATCTACTTGTAAACCTTCTTTCGACATAAGGTGGCCTAAAAATGTCACTTGACTTAACTAAAACTCACATTTTAAGAATTTGGCATGCAATTGGTGCTCTCTTAAAGTCTGAAGCACCATTCTTAAATGCATAGCATGCTTTGCTTCACTCCTTGAACACACCAAGATATCATCAATAAACACTATCACAAATCGGTCTAAGAATGGCCTAAACACCAGATTCTTCAAATCCATAAAAGCTATTGGGGAATTAGTCAATCCAAAGGACATCACTAAGAATTCATAATGGCCATATTTTTACTGACATGCAGTCTTGGGTATATCTCCACTTCTAATTCTCAAATGATGATACCCTAACCTCAAGTCAATTTTGGAAAAACACTGAGCTCTTTGAAACTAATCAAACATGTCATTAATTCTCGGGAGAGGATGCTTTTTTTTTATGGTAACTTTGTTCAACTATCTATAGTCGATACAAAGTTAGAGACTACTATCTTTCTTCTTTATAAATAACACTGGTGCACCCCAAGAAGACATACTGGGTCTAATAAAACCCTTATCAAGTAACTCTTACAACTGCTCTTTTAACTCTTTCAATTCTACAGGCGCCATTATATAAGGTGGCATAGACATCATCAATATAAAATTCTATCTCTCTTTCTGGTGGTAATCCTAGTAGCTCTTCAGGGAAAAATTTAGAAATTCATGCACAATTGGCATATTCTCAACTGTCCCTTTATCTGCCTTTGTATCTCTAACCATAGCCAAATAGCCTTGGCACCCCTTCTAAGCATCTTTCTGGTTGTGATAGTAGAAATAAGATTCTAAGGCATTGAACTCTTGCTACCTCTGAATCAAACTTCCACATCATTTGGAATTCTAAAAATCATCTCTTTCTCTCGACAGTCCAATGTAGCACAGTATCGAGCTAACCAATCCATTCTCAAAATCACGTCAAAATCAATTACATCCAATAGGACTAAATCTGTAAATAACTCTTTAAATTCCAGTCCTTAACTCGTATGCCAATATATGCCAGACCTAATCCAGTGACATACAGTCCCACCACTCTCCTCTCATCTTGCATCACATCTACAATATGAAATGATAGCCTGAAGAACTCGAGGGTGTACTCCATTGATCGCTCTCCTCTAGCTATATGTAACAACTGCCATATGTAATCGTCTCTCATTGAAGGTGGATAGAAATATCTCAAAAATCACTCCTTGTACCCCAACCATATCATGGTAGTCATATATGGCTGGATCGACTGCATAAACCATTCTTATGCGGCTACTTAAATTGACAACTCCATAACCATTATCCTATTATAATATATGTATCCTTCCCTTGTCTGTAACTCAATTATGTTGATAAAATTCAAAGCATCTCTTGCATCATCAAAATGAACTCTACCCATCGTACAATACAAAAGCTTTGCATCAACGTCTGATATCTCCTAATGCCTTTATTGAAGCATTTGCTCAAAAATTAGCATGCTTGGTTAAGTGCTACCAAGATCTCATCAATCCTTGCTACTCCATCAACAAATGCAATAAGTTCTAGTTTAAAGCCTGTTCCACTTGTGGTAAATGCTCTGGCCTCTTAGTTACAGCTGCCTCTGACCTACCCCTATGCCAAGTGGGTGGAGTAGGGGTTGGAACTAGAATTGAAACTTCATTTTAAAAAGACTGCTCATCATTATATACTATATATACAGCAAAAGTAGTTCTCGTTCACCTTATTTAAAAAGACATAAAAACCAACAAGGTTCAAGGCATAACAAGAAAGCTAACATATGCGTAGAATTCTAGAAGTAATGATGATAACAAATGACAATTATCAACCTAATCATAGCAGTAGTCCAAGAAAAGATAGAAACCAACAATCAAATGAACAATTGCTCTGATACCAACTTTGTTATAACCCGAACCCCTAAGGGCATGTGACCGGCACTAGGGAATGGGAAAGCAATAAGCTTCCAAATTCCGTAGTAAGCCTAAGGAAATTATTATAAAAATAAAAATAACTTTAAAATTATAAAAAAAATTGACAGAGTTTTTCCAGTACTGGGACAAAATCAAAACCTGTCAAAGTGCAAATACACTCTCAAATATATAATATCACCACCACAACCTCTAATAATTTAATCTCAACATAACATAATTAGCAATATCAATAATAAAAATTCAAATCTATTGCAGTATCTAGATTATCTAAATCTGTTACACTTGAATATCAATAACACTAAATTAACCTACATAACAGAACCGGTGAAGAATGAGTCCAACATAGGGAAGATGAACTAACTGTAGATTTCCAAGTTTCTGAAAAAATTAATTGAGTGAAGTCAGACACCACTGAATAAGCTAATATAAAGAAATGTATATTAGTTTGAAAACCTTCTTTTATTAAAATATTTATTACAAATATTTATTATAAAATTGTATTTAAAGAAAATCATTAATTTATCAAATACTATATATATATATATATATATATATACATACATACTCGCACCCAATATTCATTTGGTAACTTTCTTGAAAACATAACTTCCAAATGCCAATTACTTAAACAAATATATAATAAAAAAATAAACTAATAAAATAATGTTAATAAATAATTTAGGAGGAAATTAGTGGTAGAACCCTAAACCAAAAATCTAAAAGTCATTTGACTCTCTTAAATCCAAATGATTGTCGATCCCGTAGAGTACACTCAACTAGGGTTTAACCACAGTTAATCTCTTACAACAATTATTTCCTGTCGCCTAGAAAGCAAGCTTGACCAGGGTCCAACCAGTAACATATATCTGCCAGAGAGTCTTACTCAACTAGGGCTTAAAACATAAACCTGCCTAGAGAGCCTCACTCAACCAGGGCTCACAATCAATCAATGGTCAATTCATAATCAATACTAGTCTGCACATAGTCCAGGTGACACCCAGCAGGTGGCATGGTCTACCATTTTTCTCCAAAACTTATAGTCTACCATTTTTCTCCAAAACTTACTTATCATAAATAATTAAATTTAAATTAAATAAAGCATCTTCTCAAAATCGTTAACTACAATATAATTAACAATTCATGCTCATAATAATATTCATATTTGTAATTAAATTTATAAAAGCAAGTTAATATCATATTTATCTTATGAAAATTCTCATTTATATAATCTCAACAAACATTGCATAAAATTTACTCACAATATCTTTATAATTAGAAATCATAATAACAAATAATAGCCATAAAGCATCAATAATAATCATAATGTAAATAGCATATTTGAAATATCAAAATCAATATTACGGGCATTTCAAATGCTAAAATACAATTTCTTCAACGAAATTTTCTTTTTAATTATAATCAACTAATCTAGATTCTTATACATAAACCTAACACACATTTCCAAATATTAACTTACAAGTGGAGTGAGCAGGCTAACATGTCCTTGTCCGCCTATTACTCAATGTCTGCGCTCTGGTATACTCTAAAATAACAATATATATATAATAAATAATTATCAAATAAATTCCTAATATCTCCCAAAAATTCTAAAAATTTATAAAAATCATGGAATCATAGAAATTGACTTAGGAAAGCCCTAAATGATTAATTTGAGGCTTAAGAATTCTCCTCAATGATTTAACTAATTTAAATAGAAATTAACTAATTTCCACTCCAAACTTTCCTAGATTTATTTCTAAAAATTCGTAAATAATTTGACTAAACTCCATCTACAGAAATTGATTACCGTAATTTATACTATTTATCAAAAATAGTTTCATACATTTATCTTAAGTTGATACTGTTACTCACCGAAGTTCAGGTGGAACCCACCAAATTTTTCACTGGGAAAGTATCACCCAATAAAACTGAATATACCAACATGTTCATAACAATTAGTAGAACACATCTAAAGCCTCATGAAACAAAAGCTACTGGTGTGTAGAAGAAGATGAGGATAAGCTATAGTTCAAATTTAGGGTCAATTGGAGGTCGTTTGGGTGGTTAACGGAGGAAAAGAAAAGTTCAGGTACTAAACAAAAATTTACCATCCAAAACAGCTTCATTCCCGATGTTTCTCCTTTTGTTAAGTGGCAACAGCTTTTCTTTTCCTTATGTACACAACACATGTGTACTTGGCTGGTCCTACGTGCCTTTTTTATATATATATAATAACTATAATAACAATAATAATAATAACAATATTAAAATAATAATAATCATAATAATAATAATAATAATAATAATAATAATAATAACAATGATGATAATACTAATAAAATTATTATAATAATAATAATGAAATTAATTATAAAAACAAAGATAATAATAATAATAATAACCACCAAAAATTCATGTTATTACATAAATGACTTATCTTTAACATTTGTTTTGAATCCTCTTAACTCAAAGATTCATTGTATAAACATATTAAAATAATTTTAGTCTTTATATTATGAAAATTACTTTCATATCTAATTTTTTATTTATATTTTAATTAATGAAGAGGACTTAACCTATTGACTGAAGGTAAGACCGCTATGACCACCACCCCTATAATGTTTGCCACCACCACCAACACCATCCCTTACCTCCACTACCATCACCACCCCCTACCTCCACCACCATCATAACTTTCCGCCATCATCACCACTATCACCACAATCTCGTGACACAATGGCTGCAACACCACCACCACAATCTCCACTATCATCACCACCACCATAACTTCCGCTATCTCCACCACTACCACCGTAAGCTCCACTATCTCCACCACTACCGTAACCTCCATTTTCTCCACCACCATCATAACTTTTGTCACCTTTACCACCACCACCTTAGCCTTCTGACACAATGGCTACACCACTATTATCGCCACCGCCACCATCACAACATTTGCCACCTCCATCTCTACCACCACAATCTCCTGATACATTGGTTACAGCATTGCCACCATCACCACAACCTCCGCTACCAACACCACCTCAACCATAACCTGTACAACCTCCACCACCACCACAACAGTCTCATGACTTCAAACTGAAATTAATTAAATGTGCATGATTTAAAATTTTTTATAAAACAAATAAATTTAATATTAAATAATATGAATTAAAATAATAATAATTATTATTATATTAAATATAAAGTTATTATAATAAAAAATAAGAATTACGAGAACATGAAAAATTACATATAAAAAGTAACAAATAAATTGATTTTATATTTTTTTCATTTTCTATTTTAGAAAATAAAAAATTGAAAACAAAGAAAAAAAAAAGAAAACTAAAAATGAAAAATACAAAATATTTTATGAAATTAAACAACCATTTAATGTTTTATCAAATAAGGGGAGAGATGGGGAACTCCTATAACCAAGTAGATTATCGAACGCGCCTTTAGGGCTTATAAATAAGAGTTAATATCACGGATGGGTCTAGTTTGACTCTGTATTTTCAAAAATAGTTTGCCTTCTTTTTGGCTTTCACTGTTTGCCTTCCTTCTTTTCAGTTTCGAACTTCAGCATTTTTCCTTTTTTTCATTTTTGTCTTTTTTAATTTTTTATAACTTTTTTTACCGATTTATTATTTTTGAAGTCATCTTTAATTAATTTTTATTGTATGTATTTATTTAATTTGTATATTTTAAATAATTTTCATTTTGAAACTCACTATTATTTAGAATATAAAAATTAAGCTACTAAAACTAAAAGTTACCAATAGTCTTCAATAATTAATTTTCTCATAATCATTTAGAATAAAGAAATTGAGTTAATTAAACTAAAAATTACCCATAGTATTGAATAATTCTTTTTTCAATAAAAATAACAAAAAAAATTATGAAATTTATCAAATAAATTATTTTTTTATTAATGATACTAATAAAAGTAAAAATTCTATTTATGACCTTAATTTTATTATTAATAATGAAAAACTGAAAAAATAACAAAAATCAACAAATGCGATTTTTTATTTTTGTTGTTTCAGTTGTTGTGTTTTGTTGTTTATTTTTGTTAAAAATAAAAAAAAATAACAACAAAAAACAATAAAAAAATTATGAAATATATCAAAACATTATTATTATTATTATTAATACTAATAAAAGTAAAAAATTTATTAATGGTGTTAATTTTATTATTAATAATGAAAAAAATTGAAAAAATATTAAAAATCAACAACTGCAAATTTTTATTTTGTTGATTTTTATTGTTTTGTTGTTTCAATTGTTATTTTTAGTTGTTTTTTGTTGATTCCGTTCGTTGATTTTTGTTTTTCTTTAAAAATAAAAAAAATATGAAATATATCAAAAAATTATTATTATTATTGTTAATATTAATAAAAGTAAAAATTTTATTTATGGCCTTAATAAAAGAACAATAAACAAAAAAAAAAAAACAACATCCACTACAAAAACAAATAAGAACAAAAAACTTGTTAGACATGTTAACAAACAAATAAAATTAATAAAAAACTAAAATCCTTATTTTTTTAAGAACACAAAAGGGAAAAAAAATTATTGCTTTTTGTTACAATAGTTAAAGATGTTTAGTTCCTAATCATTCAGTTGAAGAAAGAAAGAGTAATATATATAAAATTTAAGAAAAATAAAATACTGCTATTGAATTGAATTGAGGAAGAGTGAGAAAGAAAAAAAAAGACGTTTGAAGAAAAATAAAATGTTGAAAAAAAATGAAGACGGTGAAAAAAATGTTTGAAAAAAAAGAAAACGTTGAGAAAAAAAATATGTTGAAAAAAAAGATGAAGATAGATGTTAAAAAAATAAAAACAGTAAAAAATGTTGAGAAAAAAACAGTAAAAAAATATTGAGAAAAAAACAATAAAGAAACGTTGAGAAAGAAGAAGACCACTTAAAGGAACGGAAAGATGGTTGTTTTTGAAAGAGAAAACTTCGAAAGACCAATATTGAAAGGTTTGACGGGTCAACACCATTTTTTATAAAACTTTTGCGCTTCGGTCTACATGTGAAAAGATCCCTAAATTAATCAATGCGGCTTAGAACCTAATACGCAAGCACTATGCAACTTGTTTGAACTTGAGAAATTAAGTCCGAATAGAATGGTTTATGAATACAATTAGGGTACATAAGACTTCTAAATTAACCGAACTGAAAATTGAACCAATCTAGTTTGATTTAGTTCAACTTGTTTATTTTGTATTTTTCGATTTTATGAACCGAATTAAAATTTTAATTTGGTTCGATTTCATTTTATACTTAAAATTTTGGTTAACTGAAATAACTGAGCAAACCGAAATTTTATTTTTCATTTTTTACTTTTACTTTTTAAATAGTATAATAATTTAATAAAAAATTAAAGTAACTAATATTTACAAAAATTTTATTTAGTTCGGTTAGTTTGATTTTTATTTTAAAAATTTCAAACTTTTTAGCTAAATTTGATTTCTGATTTAGTTTGATTTAATTCTGATTTAGTTCAATTATATTAAAAATTTTAAAAACCAACCAAGCCAACAGAATGCGCATCCCTAAACACAATAATTTTCAATTGTAAATGTTATGTTGGTAGTCTGAGAAGATAAATTTGGGGGGAACCATTATCTTTAAATTTAGATAACTAACTATCAAATTTAACACTCATAAAAATATTCCAAATAAGCCTATGAAATAACATTTAAGAGACAACTCAAATATAATAATAGAATCAAAATTAGTCAGGCATAACATTACTCAACAATAAGTTCAAATTATTATATGATTTCTTTCACATAATTGGAAGCATATATACACACACACATAATCAACTATATAGAAATGTTTCTAAATTAATCTATAGGAATTTTTAATTTTGAGTATTTTTATTAATATGTGGACGTTTTCTTTTACATAAAAATAAAAAAAAAATTATGACTTAAGGACAAATTCAACCCCTAAACTTTACAAGCAAGTTCAAATCACTCAATTCTCCTGTCATATGGAGTTCTCTCCTAATGTTAGGGTTTTTTCTCTTCTCTAGGTTTTTTCTTCCTTGGTGAAGTCTTCGTTTCTTTTTATCCCTCACTCTCAGTAGTGTTCTTTTACCCCTTTTCTCACTCTTAGTAGTGTTCTTTTAGGGTTTTCCCCTTTTGTTTTATCTCTTATTTGGAGTAGATTTTACGATTTGTTTCATTATGGAGAATGTTTTAGCCAACCTTTATGAGAAACTAAAATTAACGGAGGATGAAGAGATGAAAGTTGATTTACAAGATATGAATAATGAGGGTTTGGAAATACACCTTAGTTTGTCGGTGATTGGGAAAGTGCTTTCTGCCAAACCAGTCCTTTTATCGGTGATGAAAAATATGTTAACTGGTGTATGGAAATTGTCGAATGAATTTAGCATTAATGATATGGAAGGTGGATATTTTAGAGTGCAATTTAAGATTATTAGGGATAAATAGAAAGTGCTCAATAAGGGTCTGCGGCATTTTGATAGAAGTTTAATAGCCCTAGCTGAATGTCCTTGTAACTCTCAACTTCCCTCAAATGTGCTTAAAATGATTCCTTTTTAGATTCATATTTTGAATCTTCCCTTAGACAGAAGGAGTAGAACATCAGTGGAAAGAATAGGTAATCGTATTGGCCATGTTCTTTAGGTGGATGTTGGCGATGGTTTTCCATAGAGAAAATTTCCCAGGGTTTGGGTTTGTGTTCCAATTAAATCTCCTTTACCAAGAGGGGTAATTATTCGCAACAGTGAAGGATCACGATACTATATAGCTTTCAAATATAAAAAGCTCCCCAACTTTTGCTATATTTGTGGTTTGTAACCCATCTTGAGAATGACTATCCTTGGCTCTCCCCTTCAGATGTGGAGATGAAGAAATCATATAATGCTCATTTGAGAGCTACTCTGAGTACTTATAAATATTTAGGAAGAAGACCAACATAGTATTCTCTAAAATTTAAACCAACTATAACTCCGTCAACCTTATCTTCAAGAAACTCTTCCCAGAATACACCTCGGAGTACAAATGTTGCTTGGATGAGGAGCTTGCAGTAGAAGGAATTTCATAGAATATTAATGCCTAGAACCCTAGGATGTTAGGAGTATGTATGAATGTGGGTGGGGGTAGGTCGATAGGTCAAGATTGATAAATAATCCCTAATTCAGATATGGTACCTAGAAGTATGTCAGGTACAAATCCTATAGTTACTTTGGGAGTACGGGAGGTTCCTAATCAGGATATGGAGGTTATTACCAGTTATGGGGTTGATATATCTAATGTTTCTATTTATACTTGGCGTAAAATAAAAAGGAATAACATACGCTCATCTTCTGATGGTAGTTCAAGCCAACCTAATATATAGAAGAAGAGACCCTGAAACCGTTCTGTGGGAGATTCTTCATTGGTGGATATCAGTATTGGGGGGAAGCAGGTGAAGGGAGTGCAACTTAAAGTGGAGCCATTAAATGAAAATGCAACGACGTCGACTGTTCAGCAGTCCCGTCGATCACCATGAGTCTGCTAAATTGGAACCTCCAAGGGCTTGGCAACCTTTGGATAGTTCATTCTCTTCACTTCATTGTGAAGATATATTGCCCTTTAATTGTCTTTCTTATGGAGGTAAAATTAAAGTCAAAGGATTGGGATTATCTTCATAGACGATTTTTTTATTTTCATGTGTTCTCTGTGGATAGTAGAGGTCAAAGTGGGGGTTTAGCTCTTTTATGGAGGAAAAACTGAGATTTTTTCATTG
This sequence comes from Mallotus repandus, assembly GCA_949671775.1. Classification (NCBI taxonomy): domain Eukaryota; kingdom Viridiplantae; phylum Streptophyta; class Magnoliopsida; order Malpighiales; family Euphorbiaceae; genus Mallotus; species Mallotus repandus. The sequence goes on from CATIWM010276536.1 coordinate 40,324, forward strand.
ATAATTTCTCAGTTAATCATATAAATTTTAGAGTTAAGCAAGTAGATGGGATGGATGAGTGGTGTACTTCTTGAGTTTATGGGTACCCGAGTTTAAGGGATAAGTATCTCACTTGGAAGCTGATTTCTTCTCTTATTCCAGATAATACCCTTCCATAGGTCTGTTTTGGAGATTTTAATGAGGTATTATGTAGCACAAAAAATGAGGGTGGCCTTCCAATTAATGACTTGTTTGTGCAAGCTTTTTGACAAATTCTTATTGATTGTGAATCAGATTATCTGGGCTTTTCAGGATTTTCTTTCACTTGGATAAATGGGAGAATAGGTAGTGCTAATATTAAAGAGAGGTTGGATAAATTCTGTGGCAATCTTGCTTGGCATGCTTCTTTTCCTATGTGCTCTATCATTCATTTACAATTGTCTACTTCAGATCATATTTCGATTTTATTACAGCTATATGTTTCTTAAAGTTAGCACAGGAAAAAGAGTAGAGTATTTCAATTTGAGGCCATATGGACTCATCATGATGACTATGAAAGGATTATCTAGGAGTCTCAGTCTTCTTCTAGTCAGTCGATGCCTTCTAATTCTTTCTCTGATAAGATTAAAGCTTGCTTAAAAGCTCTTTAAGTTTGGAATTTGTCTATGTTTGGGCATGTGGGAAGTAAATTCAAAATTTTGCAAGCTAAGATTAAAGAATTGGAGGCGTCTTCCCCTGCTAATGAAAACATAAGAGAGTTACAAAAGATTAAGAATGAATTTAATGCAGTTTTGGCCATGGATCAAACAATGTGGAGACAGCTCGCCAAAGACTTATGGCTGAGGGATGGTGATTGGAATACAAAATATTTCCACAGTCATGCCACGGATAGAAGGAAAATAAATTTCATTCAAAGATTGAAAATTTCCCAAAGTGGGTGGGAGGAAGGAGAAAATTGGGTTACTACTCTGGTGTTTGATTATTTTTAGAATTTGTTTTCCTCATAGGGTCCTCGTGATTTCTCTCTAGTACTTTAATCAGCTACTTCATATTTATCAGGGACCCAAGCATATGATTTAGTGTGTCCTTTTGAAGCGGAGAAGATCACTAGGGCTCTTAAGCAAATGAACTCGTTATAGTCACTAAGTCCTAATGGCATTCCTAGTTTATTTTATTCGAAATACTAGCATATGGTTGGTTCGGATGTAACGACTATGGTTTTACATTTTCTCCTGGCCTTAATTCTATATATGTGGCCCTTATCCCAAAAATAAAGAATCAAATTTCAGTAAAAGATTTACAACCTATCTCCCTTTGCAATGTGGCTTACAAACTTATTAGTAAGGTGATTTCTAACAGGATTATAAGGTGCTACTATTTCTCATATCAGACTCACATAATGCTTTCATTGAAGGCAGACAAGTATTTGACAATGCACTTTTAGGACATGAAATATTTCATTATCTGGAGAATAAAAGAAAGGGCTCGAGAGGTTATATAGGATTCAAGCTTGACATGGCAAAAATGTATGATCATATGGAATGGGATTTTATTTTAGCGATTATGTCCAGAATGGGTTTTTCGGATCAAATTGTCAAATTTGTGGGTACATGTATTTCTACTATTTCTTACTCTTTTCTAATTAATGGTGAACCAAAGGGTAATATTATTCCCTTAAGGGGTTTGAGACAGGGGACCCTATGTCACCTTACTTGTTTATAATTTGTGCAGAATTTTTTTCTTCTTTGATCAGGAAAGAATGCTTAGATGGTATATTACATGGAATTAAAATTGGGAGAAGATGCATGGAGGTGTCATAATTGTTTTCTACAAATGAAAATGTCATTTTTTCTATAGTGAACTTATTTAAAGAGTCAGGTTTTAAAGAAGTTTTTACTAAGTATGAAATGGGTTCAGGCCAGCTCTTGAATCTTGAGAAGTCTAAGATCTTGTTTAGTTCTAATTTGGAAAAATCCAGGTAATCTTTACTCTAAGGTTTCATGGGTATTAAAATAGTTCCCGAACATAATAAATACTTGGGTCTTCCTAAGATTTTTTAGGAGATCATAGAAGCTGATTTTCTCTTTTGTTAAAGATTGTGTTTGGCATCACTTGAAGGGATAGAAGGAGAGATTTTTAATAGTAGCTAGTAAAGAAGTCCTTATCAAATCTATTATTCAAAGCATTCCTACTTATATTATGAGTTATTATAGACTTCCAGAGCATCTATGTAGGGAGCTTCAGTCTATGGTGACAAAATTCTAGTAATGAGTTGTGAGACAATCAAGAAAAAGGTGCTAGCACACATTCATTTTGATCAAAGACTGTTCGTGTGGATACTTGTGGAGGACATATTCATTTGGATATGTCTTAATCCGGCCTAAAATTCAAAAAGCTCGAGGTAGGGTGTCACCGAAGTGAACCCCCTCTCTCCCTTCCAACAATCTTACCTCCTCTTGAGTTTATGGTAAGGTTTTTGGAAACCCTAAATAAATCAGTTAATTAAATTACATGGATTTTGGTTCAGGTTTGTGATTAAAAATTTTAAATTTTCACTACGTTTTGTATCACAAAACCCAACACCATTTTCTTTTTATTTTTAATAAATTTATCCTTCTTTGTTTACTGAACCTGGATCCACTCCTTGTACTGGCCATCAATAGACTGATCTCTATTGTACTTAATGTTTCTTTGAATGATTGTGAGAGGCCAGGTAGCGACCAGATTGTCCAGGAAATTTTGAGTAAGGGGTCCTATTTTGAATTCTTGCACGGGCTCCATGATTATCTATTTTATCCCATATTGACAACAGAGGTACAGGATTATAGAAAGTGGTAGAATGTAGACTGGCTATTGGAACACAATATGTGTAAGATATAATGGTCATATGCTTAAGCTTCCACCATGGACATATTCATTGAACTTTAGAATCTAGGAATAAGGCCAGCTAATCCTTTACATTCTCTGAGAGTGATTGTAATCTTCTAATGCAACAATGTTTTGCCTTATAATACGCTATGTCTTTGTGAGGTTCGAGTAGTTTCAATTTCTCGTTAAACCAAGCCTAAAAAAAGGGTAAAAAGTGAGAAAAAAAGGTGAAAAGAGAAAAAGGAAAAAAGAAAAAAGAATAATAATAAAAAGTGAAAAGGCTAACCTCTAACAATAGAGGACTCCCACATAAGCATTTGGTGTTTGGAAACCTGTCAAGGCTGATGATAGTCTCTACTAGAATGAGGGGCAAAGGATTAAGCCCGGTCTCCACTTGATCCAGAATATGAAGAACCTTGAAGTCACATTTGTCGAAGGATGAAACAAGTAAAAATTAAGCACACAAATAGAGAGCAAGCATCCGAGGCTAGTAGACCTCTTTGCTATTAACAGCCATGATAGCTTCGAGGAAAGATTCTATCAGAACCTCAGTACCAAAAATATGGCAAAGTGAAGATTGGAAAGAGAGGTTTAACAGTCGAGCCATTTGATATTGTACAGAATGCAAATATGGTGTTCCAAGTTGAGGGGTCATAATTTGGAGTGCTGAGTCATCCTGATAACCCAAAATGGCCCCAAATTCTTTAGGCAGGGGGCATATTTTGAAGGTGTTAAACTGAAAAAGGTGTTTCTTGGGGAAGAATTAAGTAGCAGTGTGTAAGAAAGGAAAATTGATTTTTCTAGCGTGCAGGTTTGACAAATAGATAGATGAAATTGTTCAAGTTTTGCCCATGTCTTACCATCTAAACTTTTTAAGACTGGTTGAAGCCACTTAAGGCTCTTCTTTGTCATTTTTTAGTTTTTTATCACATTACAATATGTGGTAAGAAGTTTTTGGGTCATAGGTGAATGAGGTTGTGTGCTTTTATAAGAGAAATCAAGGTTTTGAAAAGGGAAAAGTGTGCAGAATTGGGTCACTGAGGTGATCGCCTCACCAATCGGGTGACAACCTAATGTAAAGAAGCAATCCTTTGTTGCCTCTTTGCAACGAGGGGCGATGCATCTTCGACAGGCAGATGGGGCATTTTTTTAGGCTACTTTGATCAAATTAATTGTTCTCGTTTTGATAAGATTCAACTATCATATGACAATTTTTTCTATATGAATTCTTGGTGTTATGATTTTGGGAATGAAATGAATTAAACTTTGAAATATCTAGTCAAATTCGAGCATAAGCATTCTTGAAACCAAAACAAGTCAACAATATCAAAATTATGAGCATTAAGTCCGAATCCAAAAGTCTAACTCTTAGTCTATAAGGCATCCTCTTCATCATATTCCACATCATCTGCACCATCGTCAGCACTATCATCATCCTCATTATCATCATCGACCTGTAAAACAGCGACTGGGCATTGGAGAGCTTCAATCCTAGCCTGGCTTATCTCATCCCAATCTTTTCTAAACATGATTTAAGGTAAGCAATCATGTAAGCATGCATAAATTTAGAGATAGGAAATGTTATTACCTTCCACTATTGTGTTGCTCATTATATAGTCTTGTTGAGCTTCAATCAGCCTGTATATGCACTCTCCCTATTCCCGAGGAATTTGCATGCTTGATGAATTATTAGAACTCATTCCTTATCAAGTTAGAAAGTAGGTTGAGGAGGAATTTACATGTGTAGCAGTCTTTGGAATACATGCTGGTGTCAAGCTCTCATCCAGCTTCAAGAATTGGCAGGAAAGATCTCTTGAAGGCAACCAGCACTGAGTCAATAGCTCAGAAGTAAAGGAAGAGTGACCAGCCACTACTCTAGAATTGGAAGTGGCTCTAACTAACTCTGTCCCTGCTGAGGTGCCCTCACCGTTTTGATCAGTATGAGGGCTCTAAGATGGTCTTTCCAAAGGAACAGGTTTGGCCCTATATGTAGGACCTGTGGCTACTACCTGGAGATTGAAGATCAAGTCAGGATGTGGTGTCTATGAGTGAAAGGAAAGGGAGAAGAAAGCAAATGCATGAAATCACATCTTTACCTGGGAGGTAGTCACAGCATATAGAGGAAGACTCTTAAGAAGATGAGCATGGACGAAGTCAAGATATCGGGTCTTACTTCTCACAGTATGATCCTCAACTGGGTCACCTGCAGTAGCCCAGTCCAACTCATCACCCCCTGAAAGATGAGTCCAAAAGATAGCATAAGGAGGGGACTTGGGGACGCGCCTAGATTGGGTACCCCTATCCCAATGTGAAATTCGCTCACTGAGGTACCAAACTCGATAGTCATGCCCACGAAGAAGAACTCTCTACAGGGACAATGGTCTCAAATGGGTCATGGCAGGCATCCACCTATCCTATAGACCCCATAAGTCCTAGCATAGCTATAGAAATATAAACAAGTAAGCAAACCAAATCTGTGACTATATGTTGCTAACTATAATTTTTTGTTTTATAGGTACCTCATCATATGTCAAGGTGTTTAGTCTCTCATGATGAATGTGCATGCAAGCCAAGGGCTTCTTCCAGATGTGATTGGGCCCCCACTGGCCATAGCTGGGAAGCGGATATCAGTAACTCAGGATATCCTGATAATCAACTCCAACTCTAAAGCCCAGACCTGCAAAATAAAAGTGAGGGTTGTTAGTAAATATTCATGGTTGGATGAAAGGAAGGAAAGGAAGAAATATACCAAAACTACATGCCAGAAGCCCCAAAATCTCCTTGCCCCACGCACTACCTTATCCATACTCCTGTACAGATAGGCTAGAGCACAGCTACCCCAATCATATGAAGCCACTAGGTCTAAGTCTCGCAGTGGCATTAAGAGCATCAAGTCAATAGAGCTCGTGGTGTCTGCAAAGATAATGGTGCCTAAAAGATAGACAAGGAAGGCTCTGACCACCTGGTCAATCTCGTAGGGAGTAGTGGCTGCCTCTATTCTTGTACGCATGTAGTGACTTCGAATAGAATCAATCTTTATGGTATGGGTCCCCTTTATACCTAAGACCATGCCGAGGAGGCACTCAATGTAAGCTACCCTATGTAAGCTACCCTATCTGGTGTCATCCTATGAAGGCTCACATCTAGTGGAACGACATCCTTGACACAAGCAATATCAGTGATAGCAGTAAAGGAGACAAGATCTAAGGTGAGCTCGCCGAATGGGTGATGGAATGTGAATGTGGTATCAAACCACCTCTCCATCAATGCATGGAGTGGCTAATCATTGGTCTGACCCTGAACATCCGAAAGAGAAAGAATGAAATATTTAAACCATATGTCCTGAATGTGGTACTTTATGTCGTTTATGAGTTTGTCATACCAAACAGGGAAGTTAAATAATTGTGTTGTATATTTAAATTTTTAAATTGAGATTTCAAGCTCTATTTAGGAAATGACGCCTCATCAAAGAGGTGACATCTCTATGTAAAGAGGTGATGCCCCTTTGATGAGGCAACAACTCTTTGTGTAAACTAGAGACATAACACCTTTTTAAAGAGGCAACATCTCAGCATAAAGAGGTGACGCCTCTTTACGGCAATGAGGCGGTCACTTCTATCATAGAGGCGACGCCTCTATGTGGTGGAGATCAGTGTTAGTTATTATTTTTTATGTTATGTTTTGCATGATTTTCTATCTAATCAATCATGTTTCTATATCTAATTGATTAATAAATTTTTATTCGTCCTAACCCAGTGCTATTTTGCAGGAAAAATTGATTGATTCAGATATTTACCTCTCCGGAAGCCAAGGTGCAAATGTGAGACCTGAAATCTACAGTGATAGGAATGGTGTCTCCCACAAAAAATCCAAGACTCCATAAAGGGTTCATGGGAGGTGGCATGGGATCCCATATAGGGAGATCGGGTGTTCGGGCAGTGTCCATTTTCTAAATGAGTAAAAGTGCAGAAAGAAGAAAGAAAAAGAAAGAAAAGGAAGTAAGAAAAAGAAAAGTTTTTTTGTATTTATAAGGGAAATGAGAAAGAGAAATTTAAAAAGGAAGAATTTATGAGAAAAGGAGAATTTAATAAGGAATGAGAAGCATAATTTCCAATTCCGAAAAGAACTTCTTGGGTTGTACCTGAGTTTGATGGTGCAAGTTTTGAAAGAACAACCTATCGGGTTTTACCCGAGGCTAATGGCATGAATTTTGAAGCAAATAACCTCTCATGTTGTGTCTTGAGGTTGATGGCATAAAATTTCAAGAGAATGACTTTTCGAGTTGTATCCCGAAGATAGACAACACAGAATTTGAAGAATTAATTTCTTGAAAGAATTTTGAGATCAAGAGTATCCTTTTATATTTTTTATTTTTTGTTATGTGTATTGATTTTTTAAAAATATTTTAACTATGTATTTTTTATTTTTCAAAAAATAAAGGGGGCAAACTGTGGACATCCGGTTTGATCGGCCCATTATAGAAGCCCAATGATGAAATGAAATGAGTACTGAATGCAAAGAATCATCTAAAATCTCCTTGAGAATGGATCTAAAGCCAAAAAATTGAATTTCATGTCCAAGTTAGCTTGAAGATAGACCAGGCGACTTGGCCAAGCCCATTAGGCCCAGAATTCTTAAAGCCCATCAACAAAAGTGCTTCAGCCCGAGGTGATGGGGCGGAGCCTCACCGAAGAGACATCGCCTTTGTCTATAACCTTATCCTACTTTTTAAATTAGAGCATTAATTGCTCTTGAAATGCTTCTTGCATGTCCTAATGATCTTTAGTAGTAAATGGGAGCGTTTCAGGATGGAAATGAAGAGCTGGGAGCTCTTGAACGAGATTAAATGAGTAAAGGAGGATAAAAAGGAAATGGGAGAAGAAAGAGAAAGGGGGGATTTTTTTGGCAAAAAAAAAGAACAATAAAAAAGGAACTGGAACTAGGAAGTAGGGAGGATCTTGAAGAGAAGAGATAGCTGTAAACTTTAAAAAGAAACGAAAACTGGAGTTTCAAGGTCCATTCTCAAAGGAGGAAGACTTATTGCATTCCAAAGGTGCTCAAAGTCAAAATCAAATTTTGAGGGCCAAACACTTTGAAAATTAAATTTGTTTTTAAAAAAGTAAGGAGATTTTTTTTTAATAATTTGTTTTATAATTACCTTTTCTTCATTTTTTTGTTCATCTCTTTGATTATCGTTTAGTTTATCTGTTTTTCTTGAAGTATTCTTAAATCTTTATGAATAATTCTAAGGAGTTAGAGATTCACATTTAATCCTTAAAGCTTGTTAAATTTGGTCCTGTGTCTAGTTAAGAGGCGACGTCTCTTCTTTATGATCATGCGTCACCTCTTTGAGATTAGGCGACGCCCCTTTGTGATCAGGCAACGCCTCTTTGAAGACGCGTCACTATTTTTTCATAAATTTCTATTCCTATATTGTATTTGATTCATTAGTTATGAATCTTGTTTTAATTTAAAAATATTTCATGTCGATTTATTTCTGTGTTTTTTGGTAAGTCATAATATTATACAAATTTGGGCAAGTATTCATTGATGTTTTGATTTATGTGTTTGTTATATTTGTAATCATCATGAATTCTTTAGTTGATTTGCATGATTATAATTTCTGTTTATGTCCTTTATTATTTCTATAATTTATAATTTTGAGGGGTGTTTTGTTAGCTTAAATATGTGATTATATTTCTTATATGTTATTAAATTTAAGTTAGTTTGGTATGTGTCAATACCTTTATTTCATTTTAACTATATATTTTGTTACTTCTATACGTGTTTTATTGTATTCACTAAATAATAGAATCTTTATTTTGGATTTTATGTGATTTTATTTTTATTGACTTATTTTCATGAAATTAACTTCTTGATTTTCTTTTGTAGGATTTATTTGTGAGGAATTAGCATTTTTGTTTGTTTTCAGGATGAATTAGGGTGATTTTAATCACCAAATTATTTCCTAATAATAGAGGATTTTCTAGATTTATGCATTTTCGTTATTAATGTATTTTTGTTTATTTTGTTTTATTTTGCTTGATTAAAAGTTTGTAATCCATTCTCCTTCCCCTCTTTCTTTGCATGTTGTGTATTTTGTTTATCTTTATTTTATTTTATTTATGTGTTTAAATGGTTGTATTCTTTTCTCCTCCCCCACTTCTTTATTTGTGTATTATGTTTATCTTATTTGGTTGTTATTCCTTATTGTGATGAATAAGGGTGTGTAGGACCCGCTCCACCTAAAAATTCTGGTCCGACCCACACCAAATTAAAATATCGGTCGGTTGGGATAGTGGAATATTGGACTGCGGGAGACGGGTTGGTTGGCTTGAATTGCCAACCGACCCATCCAAACTTCCAAAATATTAGTATCAAAACAACGTCATTTTGATATATATATATATATACATCGTTAACTCTCCCCAACCCTAATACATCTAACCCTAACTCTCATTTTACACTTCTCTCAGATAGCGCTGCCCCATATTCTCAAACCTTCTCTATGAAACGACCTCTCACCTCTCCCATTCTCTCATCTCTTACATCTCATCCAAACCCTAATCCCCAATTACCCACAGTCTCCTCTTACACCGCGGCCCCTGTTAATCCTCTCTGATGTTTTCTTAGTACATGCAAATGGATCGGTCTCTCTTCTTGCTTTGAATGTTCTTATTCCTTAAAAAAAAAACTTCCTTTACACATTTAAAACCACTACTGACAGAAGAATAACAATGTTGTTTGATTCTTATGGTGAAGGTCTATGTTTGTTTTGATTTATTTGGGATTAATAAATGTTTTGATAACCCATAATCTCTTTGAATTTTTTTTAAGAGACAAAACACAGTATTTATACTTTATTGTTACGTTTTTTTCAAATCTAGTGGAAGCGAGACTTTCTTTTCTAATTGTTGTTCATTTTATGGTGTTTTGAAATTTTTTTTTTATGTAGATCATTTTCTCGAAAATTTTATTCAATTTTATTAAGTGTTGTTCATTTCTGATGTTTTATTAAATTTATTTTTATATTTTTTTTGGCTAGTTGAAATCAATGGATATTTTCTCAACTATTGTTGAGATCTAATGGAAAGCATGACATTTTTTTAAAATATTCTCCTGTGATTTTGTTTATCCGGGTGTTTTTATTTTTGTTTAATGAGTTGTTGATTCCGTGGTGATTTATAAATTAAAAATCATCAAAAAGATGTTGTATAAAGATGTTTATAGAAAAATAAACATATTTTTTTGGGTTTGTTGCTCTTTTGCTTGTGCAATTGTGCTTCTGTGAGTGCTTTTGGTTATGATGCTATTTGTTTTGTGTTTATATTCAAAAAAAATTGATTTATGAAGAAAAATTATGGTTTTTCTTACTTCAGCGTTGTTTTTAACGTTGATGTGTCTGTGAGTCTCTTTTATGTCCATTGTAGTACTTGTTTATTATTTTGTCACTCTGTGTTTTGATCTTTTCTTAGGGAGGTAGTTAGAAATTGCTAAATTTTTTTGGTATTCATCTTTTGGTAAAATGAGTTTTTTATGAGATTATCATTATGATAATTGTTTCATTGATTGTTGTTGCCTCTATGTCAAGTATCTTGTCATTTCAGTTAATAAAATCAACTGAATGAAAATGGTGGAAGCATAAAAGTCAAAAAATACATAATTGGTGGAAGCCCCTTAATTCTTCTGTCATTTGTGGTTTTAAATTCAATTTGGTTGAAGCAATTTATGAAACAGAGACCTGAAAGTCAAAGGTGAATTCTGACCTTTAATTTAATGCTAAATTTTTTTAATTTTTATTAAATGCTTACTGTCTATTGTCTAATATTTTTGTTAATGATCTGTGTCAGGTAAATGGCCTCTGAAGAAGCTAATGTTGTGCAACAAAAGGTGGAAACACAACAAAGCCAAACCAAAACTAATCCAATAGCTTCTAAAAAAAGAAAGGAGATCGATGCTATAAGCAAGCTTGGGAACATTTCAAGAGGGTTAAAAATGACAAAGGGGTAATAATAAAAGGTCGTTGTATATATTATGCTAAAAATGTTAATGCTCACTCTAAACTGCATGGCACTTCATCTTTAAGAGGACGCATTATTATTTGGAAAAAAAATTCCATATAGAAAAGACTCTAGGCAGTCTTTGCTCACTTTACAACCTGTTAATATGGAAGCATGTGGTTCTAATTCTGTTGGGGTAATTGGGTCTTGGAAATTTGACCAAGAACTAATTAGGAGAAAACTGTCTGAAATGGTTATTGTAGATGAACTTCCTTTTAAATTCGTAGAATGAGAAGGTTTTCAAAACTTTATGAGGGCTTGCTATGCCAGATTCAAAATCCTTTCAAGGTGGACTATTAGTAAAGACATTTACAACATATAATTAGAGGAAAGGCTTAAATTGAAATCCTTTTTCAAAGACCATTGTCAAAGAGTCAGTTTGACTACTGACTCTTGGACTTCAATTCAGAAACTGAATTACATGTGTATCACTGCACATTTTATTGATGATGAGTTAAAGCTCCATAAGAAGATCTTGTCTTTTGTTATTCTCACCTCACATAGAGGTGAGTTTATTTCCAAGGCAATAGATAATTGTTTGCTTGATTGGGGGTAAAGAATGTCTTCACGGTGACTGTTGATAATGCATCCAGCAATGACACTGCATTGTCATATTTTAGAAAAAAGTTGTTGTCTTGGGGAACAAGCTCTGTTAGGGCCAAATACTTGCATTTTAGGTGCATTGCTCATATTCTAAACCTGATTGTTCAATATGGGTTAAAAGATGTTAATATTTCTATAAAAAAAGTTAAGGAGGCAGTTAGGTATATACAGAATTCACCTACTAGGCTTAGAAAGTTTAAAAAATTAACTAATTTAGGTGGGGTGGAGTGCAATAGATTATTATTTTTATATGTCCCTACCAGGTGGAACTCCACCTATTTGATGCTTCAAACAGCTAGTTTATATAAGAGTTTTTGAAAAATATTATGAAACTGAGTCTGCTTTTAGGGCAGATTTGGGTTAGGATGTTCTTGACATATTTGATTGGCATTATATGAATAGCATTATTGGATATTTGAAGTTTTTCTATGACATGATACTACGAATCTCTAGTTCTTCTTATGTCACTTCAAGTACTTTTTTCAATGAAATTTCTGATCTATTTTGTGTTGTTAGTGACTGATCCAATCATCTGATACAAGTCTGAATTCTATGGGCTTAAATATGAAAGCCAAGTTTGATAAATATTAGGGGGATCCAGAAAAAATAAATTTTATTATCTTCTTTGCAAATATATTGGATCCCACCAATAAGGTTGAGTACTTAGAGTTCTCTTTGGCCCATATGTATAGGGAAGCTGGAAGAAGATTATTCTCTCTTGTTAAGGCCTCTCTCTATAAATTGTATGAGGACTATAAGGCAGTCTATACCCTATGGTTGATTCTAGTTCTCAATTGCAATCCTAATCTATGCAATATGGTGGATCTTTAAGTATTCAATCATCCACAACTCCTATGGCTTCTGTTGGTAGGAAGCCCCTCTCTATCTTGAAGGCTAAGTACAAGCAGCATAAACTTGACACATGGCTATGGGGTAGCAAGCAATCTAAACTTGACATTTATCTTAATGAAGATATAGTAGAGGAGGAAGGAATTGATGTCTTAAGATGGTAGAAGCTCTACTCTGAAAGATTCCCTATTCTTTCAAAAATTGCAAGAGATGTATTGGCAGTCCCCATTTCAACTGTTGCTTTTGAATCAGCATTCAGCACCGGGGGTAGAGTTCTTGACTCCTTTTAGATTTCTTTAACTCTAAAGATAGTGGAAGCCCTCATTTGTAAACAAGGTTGGCTTCAATTATCTAACAAGCCAATCTCATTTGAAGAAAAAATTGATGATGTTGATAATCTTGACAAAGGTCTGCACCATTATGATTTACTTTTCTGTTATTGAAATTTATAATTTAAAACTTCTATTGGTACTTTTTAATTTTTCCTTTTATTTTGTTGGCAGAACTTCCTCAATTGGGCAGTGGCCCTTCACAGACTTCAAACCCTAATAAAGCATTATAGTTTGTTAGCTTTTTTTGCTAACAATTGCAGTAAATTTACTCACTCTAACTTTGTACTTATTCTATGCATATTGTTTGATAATTTGGTTGATTCTGTGCAGTTGCTTGATTCTGATTTCTATGCAGTTGCTTTCTCTTATATGCTGCAATTTGCTTGATTCTATGCTATGTTTTATGCATGTGAATATGACTGAGTCTTATGACCTACTTGATTTACAAGTTGTTGTTGCTGACTTGCTGTCTCACTATTTCACTTGCATAATTTTTTACCCGGCAATGATGAAGCTTCCACCATATTGTTGATTATGAAAAAGAATACTTACTTAAGTTTCATTGGTGACATGTTATTTATGTTGCCTGAAATGTGGCATGTTCTTTTATATGACATGATAAGGTTATTTCTGAGCCAATTGTTGTTTTATATTATGTTATGAATTTGTGGCAATGACGATGTGCTTCCACCTCTTTTATTCTCAGTTCAATGAATACTATTTGCTTCACTTTCTTTGGTAGCTAAAATGTTGACTATTTCATCAACCTGTTGCCAGAAAATGAGCATTTGGTGTTCTGTGATGATTATCTTTCAACCTGAGCCTCAAATTCTTATTTATTTGCTCTTTTTTTTTTTTGAATTGGTTATATACTGGCCTTATTTTCATCATTTGTGCTTTGCAGGATAGTGACAATTGCTAACTTTTATTTTGTTGTTGTTGCTGATCAGTTTTTTTGGGTACTCAGCATTATTTTTGTACAAAGCACAGAAGCTAAGTGGTGCAACCATACTCAAATGGAAGCTATTTTTTTGCTACTCTTCCTTCTAATATATATGAATTCCCACTTGTAATTTTTTTGTATAGTAAAGGTTGCTTCTGTTGTAAATATATAACATTGTCAATATTAGTTATTAGTGAAGCAGAAACAAAATACTAGTGGAAGCCTTCGCAGTTCATTCTAATTATTGTATCATGGTAGAAGCCTTATTTTTTGCAAGTTTAATTATGTATATGTAAGCTTAAAAGGCAAACAGTTAAAGTTCATATGAAAAAATATTGTATCACTCAAATAAATGTTCAAACTAATTAAATGAAAAGCCCAAAAATAGTGGCCCAACCCAATAGGCCCAAATCGAAGCCCTGAACTGAAGTAACCCGATAAAATTCGGTTACCGACCCGACGAGTTTTGCATGTACATCGAATCGGTTCAGTTTAGATTTCTTCTTCCTTCAAACCAATCGGTTCATCGGTGGGTTGGTCTGATCCAACTCAACCCGACCGATGCACACCCCTAGTGATGAATGTGGGATTTAATAAGCGTAAAATTGGACTAATGTGCAAATTGGGACTTAATCATAAAATTGGAAATGTGTTGTGGGCAATCGCATTTTGCATGATAATGAAGAAATAATTTAATAATTGACGGTAATAAAATACAAAACACAAACGGAGGCCAACCGCAAGGTTGGGTGGGCATTCAAAAGTCCATATCTAGTTTTCGAACCCAATCTCTGATGACGACTGCTAGGAGCCCTCCATGGGATCCAGTTGCTCTAAAAGTGTGTCCCGGATCTTATTCGGGTGACGACTCTCATCTCTGATATAGGCTTAAAGCCCATATTATATTTTCTAATGAACCCCTAAGTTCACACAGTGTCGTGGTTGCCGAACAATTAAGCATGCACTGAACCCGAAACTTAACGTGCACCATTCTGCCTCTGAGGTTGAGTCGAGTATTGTTCGGATTTTGGCCTCTTTCCAATCTGCCAGGCTAAAGAGATAGCAGCTCTAGGAAGATGCACCCTGCTGTTTAGAAACCTCCAGATATGGGTTTATGGAAGATCAACGTTGATGGCAGTCTCTATATGGCTATAGGTCGTATGGGTATTGGCTATGTCATAAGAGATTCTCATGGTTCAGTGGTGCTTACTGTTGGTCGTCATTTGTGTGGAGTTTGGCAAATTATCATCGTTGAAGCTACTGTTATTTTATTTGGTCTATCTCTGGCTTCCCAAAACGGTATCTAGTTTGTTATTGTTGAGATTGACTGTTTGGAGGTTTTTAATGTGCTTCATAATCCAGTTCGCGTTCTTGCTCCCCTGTCTTCTATTCTTCAAGAGATCCTCA
Organism: Mallotus repandus; assembly: GCA_949671775.1. NCBI lineage: Eukaryota > Viridiplantae > Streptophyta > Magnoliopsida > Malpighiales > Euphorbiaceae > Mallotus > Mallotus repandus. Next base: position 55,365 of record CATIWM010276536.1, read on the forward strand.
GGTTGTCATCTGAATTCTCCTCTGTGTCTTTTTCATTTATGGCTAGGACCAGTAATAGAGTTGCTCACAATTTAGCCTGTTGGGCAACGTCCATTAGATTTCAAGAGATTTTATAGAACTCTTGTCCTCTTTGTGCTCATGATACTGTCTAGGAGAAATATTCTTCATTTTCTGTTTAATGAAGTTCCTTTCTATTTTTTTTTTAAAAAAGGTTCAAATCACTCAAAAATTAAAATTTTTGACTTAATTGTTTTACATTTTCTACAATTTTATTAATTCATCCAAATTTAAAAAGAATATATCCCACTAATTTTTCAAAGTAAGTGGACTCTATATTTTCTTAAACTTTAAATGAATTGTAACTAAAAATACGAAATATTATTTTATGTTTTAATCAATTAAAAATATTAATTTATTTTTTGTTTCAATAAATGAAAATTAATTTTTTGGACAAATTTAGAATCCCATCAATTTTTAATTTTTTTTTTATTTAGTTGTTTTTTATGTTCAAAAAATTATATATTTTTTAATTTTTTTAAAAATCAATAATATAAATATATGTTGTTAATTTTTTAAAGTATGTGCAATAAAATATTTTAATTTTGTGGAAGATTAGGATGAATTGGCCGTAAAGGATTTGAATAATTAAACAAAAAATTAATTTTAGGACGATTTGAATTTAACAGGCAAATTCGATAGGGAAAAATTGCCCTTAAGCCCAAAAAATATATAATAATGAACAAAAGAAAAAGAAAATAATGAAAATTAATTATAATTAACCCATAATCATAATATATATAAAAGTATGAATAGAGAGAAAACTTTTTTAGACGAAAAATGACATACATTTTTATATATTAACAAAAATAGTATTAATTTAGTTTTGAAAAATTTTGAAATTGATGAAGATAGTGTTAGTTTGTGTTTAAAATTTAAAATGTTATAGTTAAAAATAAAATTGATTTAAATAAAAATAATATAATTTTTTTTATATACATAAACTATTAAATTATTATAAAATTCAATTATAAATAATTTACAAAAATTCGTATTTATAATGTATTATATTTTGCATATATATGAATCCAGAATAATAGTTAAAATTAATAATTTTATTATTAATTTAATTTATATAATTGTACACAATTTCTAATACAGATAAAAGTAAAACTATACAAATTAAAAAACTTATTAATTGATAAAATTAAAATTTTAACTTCTATATTT
>CATIWM010276579.1:0-19691 GCA_949671775.1 Mallotus repandus
TAATGAAATTGCATGTAATTAGGGAATAAGATAGTTATTTATAAAATAATTCTAAATGAACACAAGACTAAAAGAAGTTGGTATTCCGTATCCAAAACTCCTGGTTGTGGTGCTAGCTTGTATTAGAGAATCGAGTTACCATCACTTTCTATTTGTCCCAGTTATTACCCTGGGTGGCGACTTCTCATCTCCACGCCATGTCTTTGTGACAGTGGTTAGTGTGTTCCCAGAGCCCTGAGCTCAAACAGTGTTGCGGTTGCAATAAACTTGGGCACGCGCTAAACCCCGCCGTCTACAACATCCCCTTTGCCTGTAATGTAATATTAGGCAGACCATTTCTCTATAATACATGGGCCTATAATGAAAATCCCCACCATCCGGGGAGAATTGTATGTAAGGGGTAATCAGAAGGCTTCCCGAGAAGTGTGTATGGTTGCATTAAGGGGAGCAATAAAGGTGCTTCCCATGGAAACCCTTGAGTAAGAGACAGAGGAAGATAAGCCAAAGCCAGCAGGGGAGGTGCATGAATAGGAATTGTCTAGAGATAACAAAAGTGAAATTGGGGACAAACATGGAAGAATCGGTGCGTCAGGAGGTACTCCTAGTTCTGAAGGAAAAGGAGAATTCTTTTTCTTTGTCCCCAGAGGATATCCAGGGAATTAATCCCAAAGTCATGACTCATAAACTAAATGTGGATCTATCCATGAAGCCAATAAAATAGAAGAAGAGAAGGCACACACCGGAGAGACAGATCATCATATCGGGTGAAATGGACAAACTCCTCAAAGCAGGTTTCATCAGGGAAGTGTATTATCATGATTGGCTTTCTAATATTGTGTTGGTAAAGAAGCCCAGTGGAAAGTGGAGGATGTGTGTTGATTTTACTAATTTGAATAAAGTTTGTCCAAAAGATAGTTATCAGTTGGCAAGCATTGATCAGCTTGTGGATTCCATGGCGAGGTACGAAATATACAGCTTCATGGATGCGTATGTTGGATGTCACCAGATCAGAATGGATAGAGGGGATGAAGAGAAAACCTCCTTCATCACATATAGGGGGACATTTTGTTATAGGGTCATGCCATTTGGTTTGAAATATGCGAGAGCCACTTATCAGAGATTGGTAAACCGAATGTTTAAAGAAAAAATTGGAAAAATGGTGGAGATGTACGTCAATGATATAATCATAAAAAGTGAGAAGGGAAGCGACCATACTAGGGATTTAAAAGAAGCATTAGGTGTGCTGGACAAATTTGGCATGAAACTTAACCTTGAAAAACTTTTTTTTGGGGTAAAAGTAGGGAAGTTCCTTAGGTTCATGATCTTACAAAGGGGAATGGAGGCAAATCCATAAAAAATACAAGTAGTGATTAAAATAAAACCCCCATAATCCATCAGGGAAGTGCAGAGGCTAAACGGATGCATCACAACCCTTTCAAGCATGTCTTCCACTCTTCCAAGCATTGAAATGCTTAAAGAATTTTAAGTGGATGGATCAATGCCAGAAGGCCTTTGAAGAGCTAAAATCTTTTCTCAACTCTCCTCCCCTCTTTAGTAGTCCAAAATAGGGTGAACCCCTGTACCTTTACTAGGCGGTGTCGGATGAAATAATAGCCTTAGTCCTGGTAAGAGAAGAAGGAGAAGAACAATTCCATGTGTACTATGTCAGCAAAACGCTTAAGGGTGTAGAGACCAGGTATCCTAAGATTGAAAAGATGGCGTTTGCCCTAGTAATATCGGCAAGACGTCTGAGGTAGTACTTTGAAGCACATCAGATAATAGTGAGAACATACCAGCCGTTATGAAAAATATTGCAAAAGGTTGAGACATTTGGGAGAATTGTCGAATGGGCAGCAAAAATTAGTGGGTACGGAGTCAAGTACAAACCAAGAAAGTATTTGAAAGCCCAAGTCTTGACTGATTTCATGGCTAAGTGCAGACAGGAACAAGGCAAACTAGCTGCAGTGAAACCTTCCCCATGGCTATTGTATGTGGATGGAGTTGCTAGTCCGATGGGCGCTGGAACAGGAATAATGCTTAATGGACTAAGGGGAATCAAGTTGGAGTATGCCCTTAAGATACGGGTCAAGGCCTCCAGTAAGGCAGTAGAATATAAGGCCATGATAGCTAGTTTGAACCTAGCTAAAGAAATCAAGCCTGAAGCATTGATCATTTACACTGATTCCCAACTTATGATCAACCAGATGGAGGATCGATTTGCAGCAAAAGATAGAGATATGCTCAAATATTTGACAATAGTGATAGGAGTAGTGGAGCAGTTAAAGAAGGTAGGGACTGAAATTATGCTTGAGCAAATTCCCAGGGAATCCAACCAGGAAGCAGATGTGCTTTTAAAAATGGCATATAAAGGGTATGATTTACTAATGAGGGGTACTCCTAGAGGAACTAGCGAAGCTAACCTTGGAAGCCAACCAAAATATGCTAATCATTGAAGCAACTTATAGGATGAAACTCATTGATGAGTGGTTAGACTCAGGTGTGCTCCCAGTAGATGAAGTAGATGCTAAAAAAGTACAAAGAATTACATCAGTGTTTGCTATTAATAGGAATATCCTTTATAAAAATCGGTAATACACCCTTGGCTATGGTGTGTCACAAAGGAGGAAGGAGAATATGTGCTGAGGGAAATCCATGAAGGGACTGGAGGAGCCCATGAAGTAGCAAGTATGGCAGTTCAGAAAGCTTTGCTACAAGGTTATTACTTGCCAACTATGTAGGAAAACACCAAGGAATTAATGGTAAAATGTGAAAAATGTCAGTATCATGGAAAGTATAACCACCTCTTTCCAGCACAGGTTGTGTGGCTTAGCCATTCGCATAGTGGGGGATGGATGTCCTTGGTCTGTTTCCTCTAGCAAAAGGGCAGAAGAAGTTCTTGATTGTCACCATGGATCATTTTACTAAATGAGTGGAAGCAGAACCTGTTGCGTCAATCACCCAAGCAAAGATAACAAACTTTTTCTAGAAGAATATAGTATGCAGATTTAGGATACCTAAGAGGCTGGTAACAGACAATAGGAGACAGTTTGACTGCAAAGAGTTTAAAGAATTTTGTCAAGGCCTCTATATTAACTTACACTTTACTTCAGTGGCGCACCCCCAAAACAACAGGATGGCGAAGGTGACAAATCGAACCTTGCTACAGGGTATCAAGAAAAGGCTGGATCAAGCAAAGGAGAATGGGCTAAGGAGCTGTATAATGTCTTGTGGTCCTATCATACAATGCCAAGGGAAAGCACATGAAATATGCCTTTCAAAGTATTATACGACATAGAGGCAGTGGTCCTAACAGAGATAGGCATTCCCAGCTATCAAGTGGTCGCATATAATGAAGAAGGCAATCATGGAGCTCTTTGTATGAATCTTGACTTGCTAAAAGAGATAAAGGAAGCAACAAAAGTTAAAATCGCAGCCTAGAAGCAGAAGATGGGCCACTCCCATAATAGAAGAGTCAGAGAAAGATGTTTCCAGCTTAGAGACTTAGTACTAATCCGCGCAGATATCACCAAGGGAAACACAGTAGTTGGGAAGCTGGAGCCCAATTGGTAAGGAACATACAAAGTAGCTAAAGCCCAGGGACCAGCCACCTACAAGCTGGTAAAAACTAATGGCAAACGCATGCCTAGGACTTGGAATGCTCTAAACTTGAAGACATACCATCAGTGAGGTAGCTATATTACGATTACCTTTTTTCATGTCTTTATGCTTTTTCTTTATCCTTTATGTTTGTAAGAAGCTACCTTAGTGAAATATAAAGAAGGCATAAGGCCATTTACTACATTTTTAAATTCTCCAATATAAAATGAACCCCTCAGAGCGACACATCATTTAAAAGGAGTTCTCCAAATAAGACAAACCCCAGCACGACGCATCGTTTGAGAGCAGTTCCCTAATTAAGACAAAACCCTCACCATGACACATCGCTTGAGAAGAGTTCTCTAATTAAGACGGACCCCTCAGGATGACGCACCACTTAAGAGGAGTTCCTAATAAATGGACCCCTTGGAGCAATGCATCGCCTAAGAAGAGTTCCTTATGAATGAACCCCTCAAGGTAATACGTCACTTGATAGGAGTCCTTCCGTAAAATGAACTCCTAAGAATAACCACAACCTGAGAGGAATTTTCTTTTATAATACGGAATCATTCCAAAAATATGAGAAACCCCCATGCGGGACGCCTCAAAGTAACGAATCACCCAAGAGGAACCTGCTAATAGGACCTCGGTGCATAATCTAACAACATATCATACTCAACCCCTTGGTATAATAAACCCAAGATAAGCTAGCAAATACAAACCGTGGAAAAATACATGACTAGTCATTCTAAAATCATGACGACACATCCCCTAAAAATTAGTCGCAAATAACATTCAAATCAAAGCGACAAATCAAGCAAATAATACATCCACAAGAAAAATGTATTGCCTATATGAATTTTAATGATGTATCGCCAAGTCAAAGCATCAATGCTGACAAGTATAAAATTGCTAAAAGTAATAGCGGCTATTCAAATGCCAAAACAAGGATAACTATTCACATGCCAAAACAAGAAGTAAAATGAAGTCCTTACACCTCCACCCTTGTGGAGTTAAAAATTTAAAAATATCAATTGTTCATACTCGCCATGCAAGATGAGGAAAAGCCTACAATAAATATTCATAGTAACAAGAAGGGAAATCAACACCATTCCAGACCCTGAATCCATGAGCGATCCATATCAGGGAACTGTTTCTCCAACTCTTCAGTAAATTGCTTCTTAGCATCCTCATACAAAGCCTTGGATTCATGCACAATCCTATCAAAGTCAGTCTCCAGCTTTGTCATCGCTGTTTTGGACTCTGTAAGAGAATGCTCCAGGGATTTCATTTTTGACTCCAAGTTTTAGTTCTTCTCTACCAGCAAATAGTTATGGCCCTCCAGCGCCTCAACTTGCGATTCCAAGACTGATACGTGATTTTGGTTTGCCACGGTGATGCTCTTAATTTCCTTAGCATGCTACTCCTTTAGATGAGCGGGTTCTCCTTTCAGCTCTAAAATCTATTTGCACAAGGCAATCAGATGCTCATCTATGCACAGGGATAACTCCATTTACTTCAAAAAAGAGAGAGAAATGAGAGGATAAATTAAAAAAAAGGGGGGAAAGAGCAGCATGGGATATCTCAAGACAAACAATTGTACCTGAATAGCAACCAGCCGTTGTTGGTGCCCAAAGTCGATAATTAACTTCATAGGACTTCGCAAGTCCTTGTCATTAGGGAGGGGCCATATCCACGCCAGATCAGCACTAACACCAGGAGATTGCACTAATTAAGTACTAAATTTCTCATGTTTCTTAGCAAGTTGCGCATGAAGTTCCTAAATCAATTGGGTTGCCGGCAGGTCTTCTCCAAACGAACCCTCACTAAGAATCTCAAGGGGAGGGACCCTGAACAAAGGCACTTACAGGAAGGTACGTCTTCTAATGGAGAGTCCAACATCACCACCTTTGAGGGGTCACTAAGTAGTTCGATGTTTTCTTCAGCAACATGAGAAGAAGACTCAATTCCCTTAGCCTCTGAGTCCTGGGGAGTTAAAATAGCTGCAGGAGTAGACGGTGTCCTTTAAGCAATTCCATCAAGGATTTCCCCACACATTAAAAATAGGATGTTAAAGCTATAAAACAAGCACAAAGACAAGTCAATGTGACGAATCCCACAGACCCTTCAACCGCTCGATTATTCACCCGCAATCAAAGTATTCTCCTTTGACTCGACACCTTAATATTTCAAGCTTCTTCTTTTCCTCTTCCGAAAGTTCAACCTTCCCATCCCCTTTAAAGGTATCGTCAACCCATATGCGGGGGAGTTGACCCCATTCATCCAGTTTAGTCACCATAAAAAAATCTTAAACCAGGGGTTCCTAACCTTGGGACATCCTAAAAATAAGGCCCTGTTAGGATGCCCAGACAAATGCCAATATTGGCTCGTCTTGCTAAACATGAATAAGTACTGGAAGAGGTTCAAGTTTGGCTCAATACCAGACTGCTCGCTCATAAGGATGAAGCAGGTAAGGAACATCTAGCTGTTGGGAGTAATCTGACTTATGCAGACTCTATACGTCGAGAGGAAGGTCACCACAAAAGAATGCAGGGGAAATTGGAGTCCAGCACGGAGGAAGTCTTCGTAAACCACTATATATTTCTCTTCCAATACAGAATTACCTGGCATCCTTTAGAAATGGAGAGCTCATGCTCATCTGGAATGCAATGCTCCTCTTTCAACTGAGCCAACCGTCTCGACAAAACATTAAAACATATCGAGTCTACTGATGAAACCTTAGACACTCCCTAATTCACATAACCACTGTCATCATCCCTAGTGGGAGAGCCACCCCTCCTACGAAGGAGGTAAGATGACCCCCAACCACGGGAAGCATGAGATACATTAGAGTGGGAGTCACCCGGGACTGATCCCCCTCCCGCCTCCATAGATTTTTCAAAAATATCTACACCGAAATGACCTATCAAAGTAAAGGCCAACATACCACACAAAAATCAATACAGGGGAGACATAAAAATGACAAACAAGATCATATAGCAACACCAACAAACAGTGGTAAGAGGCAAAAATAACACGAAAATGAAAGGCATAAAGGACATCAATCACAAACAGGCACTAATTCACAGGAATCACTAGTAGGTAAAACGGCACCAAAAAAAATAAAAGAGAGAGAGAAGAAAATAAGGAAAAGAAAAAGAGAGGCAGTACCTTTTCTTGAAGCCATGGATATTCGGTAGAGTAACACAGATGAAAGTAATAGAAAACAAAGAAGAAAATGGCAATGGCAAGCAACAGAAATACTAAAAATGATAAGTGTCTCCACAAAGAAGAAGAGGAAGCAGCAAAAGTAGAGGACTTGCTTTGGAAAAGAGAAAGAACGAAGGCGAAGAGGAAAGGGAGTTGGCAAAATTTAATAAGTCTCATAATGAGACTTATTTAATGACAACAGGCCATAAATCGCAAAATTATGAAAATTACGAAAAAGGGGGAAGTGGTAGCTGAAATGACGCTGCTGATGGAACATGATATGGCAGTTAATGCAAGCTAAACTACTCCCCAGAAACCGCCTCACACGTGTCAAATTAAAAATGCATTGGATGGACGCTTCGATATGATCAACACTTCGGGGGGGAACCAGAACGCGGATTTGGAACAGGGAAATAGAGCCCAAAAAGCCCAAACCTCCAACATTGTTCTTCTTCTTCACCATTTTTCATCCTCATGCACCTGCACCAGCACTAGAGAGAAAAATCTGTTAAAAGGTGATAGTGACAGGAAATAAATAATAGCTAATAACCAATGAACAACAGACACGTTAGCATGGATCGTACAACAAAATCACCTCCTGCACGCGAAGATTCCTTAGCAATGCCCAAAATAATTGTATTGCCAACGTCAGGTACTGTAGGTCTTCGCGTGACAAATGTTGCGCCCATGGCGTGCACCTGACCCGTGCCAAACTCACCCAGCTCCAGCTTGTAGGAGTGTACATGGCTAGAATGAGGATGCAAGATATGTGAACAATTCCCTCGTTCACTCTCCAAACGACATCTGGACCGGTAAGCTACTATATATACTCTTTATACAGGAACAAAAGAGGCAACACACCCAAAAAAAACCCTACAAAAACCCTGATTCCTTCATTACTCTCTCCAACTCTATTCTCCTAACTTGACCGTCGAAGTGAACTTGTTAGGATCCCACCTAGCGAACTCTCTCACCAGTTTTCTATTTTGCAGGCTCTTTTCATACGTCAAAACTAACCGGAGATATCAATAAAAACTCAATTTCAACTAAAAAGACTAAGATATCAATAAATAACTTCATAAAAAGTATCAAAATTTTGACTTACAGAGGACGATCCAAACGCTAGGTGATAAGTTTTTCTTTGCTTGTTGGGATGAGTCATAAGTAATGCTAATATCTAAAACAAGACAACAAAAGTAGACTACTTTTTCATCAGTCAACATGACATACCAACAATTTTAACCTTATAATTCTTTAATTATTTTAATAGGATAAAACAAATTGTTTTTAAAAATTTTATTTAATAATTTCTATTTATTAAAGTACTTTGCATATTAAATATATAATAAGTACATTATTTATGTCATTTTAATTAATGGCAAAATCTAATTTTAAACTCTCGAATTATAGCAGTTTTTTCTATTGAATCTCTATCATTTTATTGTATTGCATTGAGTTCCTATGCTATTATTTATGTAGCTATTGAGCCCCAATTTGACAAATTTCATAAAAATATATAAAAATTTTAAAAATTCAATAGAAAAAATCTTTATAGTTCAGGGGTTCAAAAATGTTTTTTGCCTTAATTAAATATTAAATGATAGATAAAATCTTGGCTCAAATATTTCAACCACCTAGTTTAGCACCCACGTGATATACGGCCAGATTGTATATATATAATAAAAACTAATAATTAATATAAAAATTAAAATATTATAATTAATAAAATAAAGGATCACAAAACATCACAAAATATAAGATAATGACTTATTAAGATAATATTTAGTGCAAATAAATTATTAAAATTAGAAATATAATTAATAAAAAATACAAATTTAAAAAATTAAAATTAAAAATATAGTACAAGGCAAAATAAAAGCTGCAGCAATTTAATAAAGAAAAATCAAATTTTAAAATGATTTATCATATTTATGATTACTTTTTATAAGCTAAGGGTGTGAAGTCAAAATAGTTATTTTAAACTCAATCCATATAAAATATGAAAAAAATATATAAAAATTCAAAAAATAAAAAATATAATTTTATATAAAATTTACATGCATCAATAAAATTGCTAATAAAAAACCAACAAAAAAAATAAAAAAAATCATAAGAGTTTTACCTATGTAATAAGAGCATCATCATAAAAAAAAAAATCAAATCTTCAAAAACATTTATCATTCTCGTGTCTATTCTTTATAGGTTAAGAGAGTAAAATGAGAATTATTACTTTGAATTTACTTTATTTTGTGATATGTTTAAATATAAGATTATTTATAAATATATGAGAAAATATATGAAAGTTCAAAAAATAATAGACTTCTTAAGAAAAAATAAAAATTAATCATAATAATTAATGATTCAAAACTTCTTAAATTTTGAAAATAGTTTAAGAGATGAAAACCTTTTAATTTTTTAAGACAATTGAAACGATGTAGGTTTGAGGTAATATTTATGGAATAAAATAAAAATAAAATAAAGTTGCATTCAAAAAATAAAAATAAAACAATAATCAATGATTCAAAACTCTTTGAATTTTTAAAATAATTTAAAAGATATATACTTTTAGTTTTTTAAGACAATTGAAAAGATGTACGTTAAATTTAAAATTTATAAAACATAAATAAAATAAAATACAAAGATTAGAGAAAAACAAAAAGAAATAGAATTGACATATATACAAAGTTTGCTTGGTAAAAAATTAAAAAATATAAAGTAGTTAATTTTAACTTTCAAAAATTAAAGTAAATATAATTTAAAATATAAGAGATAAAAATATAAAAAATAATATTCATTAATACTTTGTAAAACGAATTTATATAAAAATTAAAATAAATATAATTAGAAATGTGAAAAGTTATAAAATATAAAAATTTAATGCCCATTAATATTTTATGAAATGAAAATAAAATAAAATGTAAAAATTAGAAAAAAATAGTTAGGAGTAAAATTACCATATGGCAAAATTTTTATTAAATGCATTTTTTCTTTGCAATCTTACGTTTTTGCAAGCTAAATTTTTATATAGTTTTAATTGATAATGTTCAAAGTTTAAATAACTGCAATTGTGTATTTCATCTTTGTTATCAACATAAATTTTACCATCACCAATCACAGGAAAACTTCACAAAATGTGTCTTCTATAACTACGGGGTAATTTATACCATCAAACCTATCTCTTTCATCACCTAATTCATAATTTAATTTTTTTCATGAAAAAGAAAAAGTGATGTAATATTAGCTAAAACTACTTTAATAATTTCATGACTATTTTTTATAGGATAAAAAAATAAAGTGAAAATGATCACTTTAAATTTAGTTCATATATATAGAGGTATAAAAAAATACAAAAACTCAATAAAATAAAATTTATATGCATCAACAAAATTATTAATAATAAACTAATATAAACAAATAAAAATAATAAGAGAGTTAGCTATGTAATAAGAGCAACATCATAAAAAATAAACCTTTAAAAGAATTTACCATCTTCATGACTTTTTTTTTTAAGTTAAGAAAGTAAAGTAAGAATAATCACACTCAAAAGTCACTTCATTTTGTGATAATAAACAATATGAATAATTATAAAGATATAAAAAAGAATGCAAAATGTCAAAATGTGGGTATTTATAAAGATATGAAATAGAATATAAAAGGTTAAAAAAATAAAAAAAATTATAACTTAAAAGAAAAATAAAAGTTAAACTTAAATGATTAATGATTTAAAATATGAAGAATCACATACAATATAAATAAATAAAATTTTTTTAACATGCCACATGTTATTTTATAAAATATTTTAAATTTTTTATGAAGAAGAAAATTATAATTTTTACCTTTTCATAACATCAATTTAATTTTATAAAAGAATAAAATAAAATATACAACTTCAAAAAAATTGTAGTTTATATAGTGAAAGTTATCTTACGTTTTATATAGATATAAAATTAAAAAATAATTATATAAAGAAATCAAAAGTTTATAATTTTAAATTTTTCATAAAATCTAATTTAATTTTATAAAGGTAAAGGTGCATTTTGGCCCCATGTTTTGCCCTAGGAGCATATATGCCCCTTTTCTGTTTTTTTTTTTTTTGGCTCAAATAAGTTAGGTTTATGCTCAAAACTTGTATTTAAGCCCCTCTAGCTGACATGACATAAACGGCGGTGCGGGCCATTAGATGATTGGATGACATGGCAATGATCTCCGTTTAAACCCTCTTCTTCGCTCATAGAAGCTCACTCTTCACTTTTCACTAGAAAAGGGGGAAATTATAAAATCCCTAATTCATAAAATTAACAACCAACAAAAATTGAAATCAAACAACTTGCTCCAGATTGGCGAGATGCCTTGGAAAACCTTCAACTTCTATTTCGTCTATGAACTTTAACACATCGAAACCATCCTTGTACTAGGCTAGATAACGATGCTCTGGAGCAAGCCGATAACTGATGGAGATGACAAGGGCAGAGAGTTCACAAGCAAGAGACTAGCATAACTCATCGATGGAGTTTGAATTGGCCGCCAAATAGGCAAAGCCACCGCCATGGAAGTGGAAAACAATAAAAAAGTAGTGTCTTTGGTTGGGTAGGAGTGTAAAGGCAGAACTAGAGGTTGCGAGCTTTGTTAACAAGTTCTTGGCCTTAGAACTAGTTCCACAACTAAACACGTCGTTGATCTTGCAATTGATGGTGCTGATAAGGTTGATTCCCATCTTAATTTAGTTAAAGGACGAGGTGCTTCTTTACTTATAGCAGCAGCAGCAGCAAAGAGCTCAAGCAAAAAAAAACACACTTGGAATTGAATTCAACTCTAAGAATCGTGATGAATTCGAAGAGAGGCAACATTATCATCTATAAATATGTTCTCAATTTGGTCGATTGCCATTGGAATTTAGTGTATTCTTGAATGGCCTTCTAGAAAATGATTTCAACACTCTATTCAAGCTATTGCCAGCTTTCCATCAGAAAATTAAAACAGACAATGGGCAAAATTTTCCTCATGTTATGTTTATAGCGTTCCTGGATCTTTTTATGGCTGAATTTTCCCTTTAAATAGTCTACATTTTGTGCACTCTGCTACTAGTCTTCGATGGCTTTCATAGGTAAAAGTGATGTTGTTGAGCAATGCATCTATTGTTAGAGGTGGTGATTTTTAAGTTATTGGGCTCTAGGCAACTCAATTCGCAAAGGTGCTCTCTGGGTAGATGTTCACTTATTATTTCTCTCTGGGCTAAAAATGGGATGATAGGCGGTGGTGCGACATGGATGAGAGAGGTGTTTGGTGGATAGCTCCCTCAAAAGCATTATTTTTAAAGGAAGATGTTATAATATTGCTTTTCTTGTGCTTTGTTTAATTTGTTCTTTTTTCTTTTTAGCGTAACTTTCCAAGAAATTTGATATTTTCTTACAAGTTATAATTGATGTTGTTCATTTGTGAGTGATATTGTCTTACAAGTTAATTAAGCTGAATATATACAAGTGGTCTTCACTTTTAATTGGCAGCATGTAATTGATTTATTTGATTTAAGGTAGACCAGAAAGTGTAAATGAGGAAGGGAGGATTCAATTGGCTGGACGATTCAATTGGATCATTTGATAAGTCTTCTTCTACATCATTTGACAAGGCGCTACGCGTATTTATAATAGAGTCAAGCCTGTGGTTTTTCTTAGTGACTTGAGGGCATTTCTTCCTATGGCGCGTGTCTTCACAAAGTAAACCAGACTCAAATGAGAATGCTACTATCAAACACAGATTCACTGTTCTCTTTACTGTCATGGTGAGGAAACTAGTCTTCATATATTGCAGATGTGTTCTTATATGGTTAATGTCTGATTGCAGTCCTCATTGGATGTGTTTTTTCATTCTCATGAGACGGTCTTTGATTAGTTTCATTGTGTTTTTATCTTGACTATCTATGGAGGATCGTTGTTTGTTTGCAATAATTTTAGGGGTATGCAATGGTGGGCGATTGTGACTTTCAGGTGGTATTGGTGGTGTTGATGGGCAGTGGTGATATTCTAGTGGTAATGGTGGTGTTGATGGGTTGTGGGTGGTCGTGATGGTGTGGTGGATGCTCATAAATTGTTTGATGGAATGCCTGAAAGGAACGAGGTTTTAGGGGTATACAATGCAATTCATATGTGGAATATGTGGGCTCCATTCTAGCTCACATGGCTGCCATCCCAATTAAAGATGAATAGCTATCTATTTTATTTTCAGACCACCGTTAATGAGGGGACAAAAATGCACCTTTTGAGCATAAACCTAACTTATTTGTGCCAAAAAAAAAAAGAGCATATATGCTCCTAGGGCAAAATATGGGGGGCCAAAATGCATCTTTACCCATTTTATAACTAAAATCTTTTTTGATAATATAATAAAAAATTATGTAAATAATTGGTAAACATAGAAAATAGTTAATTGTAAAAATTTATAATTTTTACAATTAATATAAATATAATTAGAAATAGAAGAAAATAAAAATATTAAAATATAATGCTCATTAATATGTTAAAAAGTGAAAAATGAAAAAATAAATTATAAAAATTAAATAAATATAGTTAGAAATATGAGAAGTCAAAAAAATATAAAATATTAATGCTCATTAATATGTTGTAAAAGTGCCACATGGTAAAATTTGTTCTAGGTGGTAAAATAGATGTCTTTAACTTTTATATATTTGTAGCCTCTGACTATAATACAAACATTTGTATCTATACAAATAAAATTACAATTGTTTGATTTATTCTTATTTAATTACAACCAATGATTTTTTTTATGTACCAATACCTATAAATTGTATCAATAGCTACAATTAAATTAGTAATAATCTAATAGTTCAAAATTTATTTGTATTAATACAAATGGTTATACCGTAGAAGGATTCTATTTTATATAGATAAATATATTTACATGACTATATAACTAACAATTAAAGGCCCAAATTAGACCCTCAACTTTAACCTAAAGACTGGATTGGACCTTTATATTTTTTTTGTTCCCAATTTAAACTTTTTCTTTTCAAATCAGCAAATATTGGACCCTTAGTTAATGGTGATTCAAAGCCACCGTTAAATTTAGCTTATGTGGACTTACATCTTCCACTTACAAAATATTAAAATGATGCATGTGGTAATAAGGCCCACTTTTGTAATTTTTTTGTTCTAAAATAAAAGTAAATAAAACGTTAAAGAACACAAGGAAGAGCTCGTTCTGCCCTCCTCCTCCTCTTCTTCTTCTTCTTCAATTTACTATCATTAATGACAAATAATGAAAAAAAAAATCTCAGAAGGCAAGAGAGGTGATAAATTCAAGAGGATGAAAATGAGACTTCATTGGTGCTAAGAGTTAACATTGTAATAGCTGCCAAAAAAAAGGAAGTTTGAACCTCAACTACAAGTAACTAATTTTGACAAAATTCAGGTAAAATTTTTATGAAAAAACAATCCTTATGTTTTGGGCTTTTTATTGATATAAGTTATTGTTGATTTTCATAATGATTTAAAGAAAAATTGAAGGTGGTTATTTACATGGGTACTTTTAGATTTTTTTTTTATAAGAAAGAGCAGAAGTAAAACTAGTAATATCCCTAAATCCACTAACTTTATCATACAAAATATCAAACTTTCTATCTATGGCATTGTTATGAAGTATCTAATCCAGTTGATTGTCATTTGTGATTTTTCCTTATTTTCTCAACAATCCTGTTCGTTTGAAGAGCAGCACTTGCACGATGCATTGGGCAAAACCCGATCTGTTGCTGATGGGTAGTGAATGTGGGTAGGGGAGAGCATCGGTCAGGTCGATCGGGTCGGGTGGTGTGAATGGATAAATTGATTGGTTATCAGGCCAGAAATATACAAGCTAAACCAAACCGATGGTAACTAATAAACCAAAAAGGTCAGTAACCGATAATTTCAGTTAAGTCGGTTCAGTTTATCGGATTGGGCTCAGATGGGTTAGGCCTTTGGGCCTACGAATTTTACAAGTAAAAAAATATGAACATAAAGCATTTTCACTAAATAATAATGGATTCAAGCCCACTTTACATATTGTTTTCATTACATATAAGGCCAATTTGCATTGAATATTGTCTACCTTTCTAAAACCTGCCAATTTGCATTGAATATTGTCCACCTTTCTAAAACCTAACATATTTCCAAAATAAATATCAATGGCCTATACAAAAAATATTCACTACTGTCTGCACATATGCAAAAAAAATATTCAACAGACAGATCTTGGCAGTTGTCTCAGAAGCTTTCCACCAAAAGTTTCAAAAGTACTGGCAGCAGCATTTACAAAAAATGAAGCTGCAGCAACATAATATTTATTTGCACAAATAAGTAACAGAAGAGACATATTATGAGTATAACCAAAGTACAAAAGAATAAAGATGTTAAAAAGAAATAAGTATAATAATAAAAGGCTCAGGATGCTTATGTTTTTCAGATCATGAATCAGAATATAACAAAATTTCTGGCAACAGCAACAAATAGTTCAAAAAATACTATACTAGTAGTGGCCACCTCAGAAATAAAGTAAGTATTCTATTACCAAGTCAGAATGTCATAAGGTGGAAGCATCATCATTGCCAACAAACATAAGAATCAACTAAGAGGCTTAGGATATAAAAGTTAAATCACATAAAGAATGCGACCATATTTCTGGCAGCTATATGAAAAAAAAAGCCACCAAAGAAACTTAAGCAAGCATTTTGTCAAGTCTTAATATATTAGGGTGGAAGCATCATCATTGCCTCTTAACTTACTACAACAATAACACAGGCACCAAAAAAGGCACTTTAGGTTGGTCACATGTAAGTAGATATTGATCTAGACACTCAAGAAAGCAGGAAATTGAAACAATTCAATAAAGCAGAAGTAGATGGTAGCAATTTGAAAGAGTCATAAAAAAATCAAGTAGGCAGCAGCATAATATCAATCAGGCAGCAAAGAATGAATGAATATTAAAGTAAATAGCTATTTTACTGAGTATTTGCTAATGAAGGGCCCAATTCTGTAAAAGAAAAAATAGATAATTAGATTCAGCAAGCATTGTATAGTATTAAAAATAAATTAAGGAAAGTAAAGAAAGGAAAAGAAACAGAAGTACCTCTCTCAAATTTCTCCAATTCTTCAACATTTTCCTCAACTGAGACTGGTTGATTTTCTAATCTAAGCCAGTCCTGTGTGCATAAAAGAGCCTCAACTATTTTTGGAGTTAATGAACTCCTGAAAGTATTAAGGACAAGCCCACTAGTGCTGAAGGCAGACTTAAATGCTACAGTGGAAATAGGAATTGTAAGAATATCCCTGGCCATATGAGAGACTATTGGAAACCTCTCTGAGTTAAGCTTCCACCAACGAAGGATATCAAAACTCCCTTCATCCTCTATCACTGCCTCAGCCAAATAGATATAAGGATCTATTTTTTTTGCCTCCCCCCATTCTAGATTCTTGCTTGTGCTTCTTAAATCTTTCTTTTGTCAATGAAAGTGTTTTAGCAGTAGCTTGACTTGTAAACAGTGCATTAGGTTGGCTTGACTGACTTATACATGTATCAAAAGCAGCAGAAGAGCCATACAAGCTCACATAATCATCAAATAGAGCAGCCGGATCAGATTTTACATTAGTAAACATTCTGCTTCCCACCCCTTCACTATACATTTGAGTTATTGAGAACTGAATAAACTCAATCTTAAATTGAGGGTCCAATATAGTAGCAATAAAGATAACAAAATTAACCTTTTCAGGATCCCCCCAATATTTATCAAAATTTTGTTTCATGTTCAAGCCCATATGCCTAACAGATAAGTCAGAGTCAGACTGCATATCAGTCAATAGAACACTCAAGTCAGAGATCTCTGAAATAAATGAATTGGTAGTGATATACTTTGAACCTGAAATCCTTACAGTAATGTCATAAAATATTTCCAACATCTTCATAAGCTGTGAGACATGCTCCCAATCTAGATAGTCAGGTATATCCTGACCCAAGT
Organism: Mallotus repandus; assembly: GCA_949671775.1. NCBI lineage: Eukaryota > Viridiplantae > Streptophyta > Magnoliopsida > Malpighiales > Euphorbiaceae > Mallotus > Mallotus repandus. Next base: position 16,811 of record CATIWM010276579.1, read on the forward strand.
CAGCTCTAAAAGACCTTTCACTTTCCTCATAACTTTCAAAAGCTTTTTCATATAAATAAGTTGTCTTCAACATAATGTAGGTGGAATTCCACCTTGTGGGCACATCAAGTGTCAAAGAGTTTTTGCATTCAATACCAACCAAATCTGCTAGATCCTTAAATTTCTTCAACCTAACAGGGAATTCCTAATGTATCTCACTGCCTTTCTAACTTTCCTTACACTAAGACTAAACTCTTTCAAGCCATCATTAACAATCAAATTCAAAATATGTGTTATGCATCTCATATGAAAAAACTTCATCCTAACACTAGATGCACCCCAACTAAGCAATTTATTTTTCAAAAACCCAACATCAGTGTCATTACTTGATGCATTATCCACAGTAATTGAAAAGACTGATTTCAAACCCCAATCAATCAAACAAGTTTCTAAAGCCTTTGCTATATGTTCACCCTTATACGATGTTAGGGACAAAAGAAATGATTTTCTTATGCAAATTCCACCCATTATCCACAAAATGAGCAGTCACACACATGTAGTTAATTCTTTGTATTGATGTCCAAGAATCAGTAGTTATATTGATTCTTAGACAGTTTAATTTAATAAAGGTTTTCAGCTTATCCCTCTCAGACACAAACATATCATAACAATCTTCAGATATAGTCCACCTAGATGGTATTTTAAATCTAGGACAGGCAGCATGCATGAAATTTTTGAAATCAGGACCTTCAACAAATCTGAAAGCAAGTTCATCAACAATAATCATCTGGCTAAGTATTATTATTTTTTTAAATAAAGAAAAGAATGTATCCTCATCCATTATTGAAAAGCAAGTTACTCGTATTATGGCTAAAGTTTCCCTAAGGCTACAACAATCCTTAAAAAAAAACTAAGCTCAACTCCTAGACATTCTCTAGACTTTGAAAATAATAATAAAAGATAAAAAGAAAAACTTAAAACCTATGCTAAATGAAACTTTAAAATTTCTACCAATTGAGCATAAAAAGTTTATTATTAACATAGCATCAAAATATAACCTCAATCACAATTAAGATAAACTTGTAAAAGAGACTACTTATAAATATGGAGAAGATAAATGATGCAAAATGTAGCCTAAACACACATGCATATAAACATAAGCATAATTTAAACATAAACATAATTAGAATAATAACTACTAATATCCCTTCCCCCACACTTAAAAACACACATTGTCCCCAATGTGGATTCTAAAAATAAAGGAAAGGGTAAGAAAAACTCCCCTAAGCGTCTAAAGGAGATGGTGGAGGAGAGTCAATAGTGAAACTGGAACGGGTGAAAAACTGATTCATCTTATGCTCCATCTGACATTGGCGGCGAGCAAGTTAGTGGTTCGAAGATGCCATCTCATTCAATTGGCGTTGCATCTCCTTTTGATTTTCTAGAATTTGCTCCAAAATATGTGAATCTCCACGTGAAGAACCACTAGCACCATCTTGTGTAGGCATAGTTAGAAGAGGTACATCATTATGGGGTGTCTCCTCTTCAGATTCCTCCTCATCTTGCTCTTCTTCAATAGGCGGTGGATGTGCTAATCCTCTCTAATAAGACCTAGACCTCGCCGGAATCAAACGAAAGCCAGAATCCACAACCTCACCTCTTACAAAGGCTTGCTTAGTGGAAAAAGAACGCTCAACAACACGGGTGAAATCATCCAAATTGATATCAAGAGATTTAGCAATAATAGTAATAACATGACCATGGGTGAGTGGAGCATCCTTACGTGAAGCATAAGTCAAAAATTGATTGAAAATCCAATAAATCCAACACACTTGTTTTTTATTATGAATACACCACATCAAACATAATTCTTGTACAGAGACTCTATTAAATTCAAACTTGTGAAAAATAACACATGCAAGAACCTTATGCAATAACCAAAATTTGATGTCCTTAATAAACATGGCCTTTCCCTTCTTAGCTTGGAATGGGGATTTTAAATCAGTCAAAAAGGTCCAAAATTCATTAACCTTAAAGGACTTGGGGGGTTCACTTATACCTTCTTTCTTAAAACCAAAAACACGATACATAAAAGGATAGGTAAGTTTGTGTTTCTTCCCTAACATCCCAAATTCAAGAATTCGGGAATCATTGGAGTTAACTTATAAAGATGTGTAAAATTCCATAATCAACTCAACATAGATGTGCTCATGGATGGATACACATTTTTTAAGTCCACATGATGTTAACAATTGAGTAAATGATTCTTGCAGACCAACTTTTTAAAGTATAGAAGATGGAATATACTTATAAGAAACAATTTCCCTAAACTTGAGTGAGGTAAATCGGTCACCTTCTTTATATGAATAAATGGGAAACTTGGCTTTGTAGGTTGGTGCAAGGTCCTCCATGGCTTGATGCTCCTTTTCAACTTGAGGTTGTTTAGAACTTCTTAATATAGAACCCTTTGTCTTACTCATGGTGAAAGAAAATGGTGATGAGAGTGGGTAAAATGCAAAGAAGAGAAGAAAATAGGTAGAAAAAAGAAAAAGAAAGGAAATAAAAAGAAAACAGGAGTGGAGATTTCGGTTTCGGGAAAGAAAGATGAAAGGGAGAGATATTAAAGTGAGATGGTAATAAAAAAATAGAAATATGAAAAGAAAAGAGAAGAATAGATGAAAGGGAATTGCAAAACAAATATGTAAGGAAAGAAAAGGATTGAGTGTGGGAGTAAATAAAAGTTGTAAGGGTAGAGAATATAAAGGTAGTAGTCAAAGAAGTTATAGGTAGTTATGTAGGGTAGGGTGTAAGAGGGATGGGAAAGGTCATGACCTTTATTAGAAAAGGGTGTGACTTGCTTTGGGAATGAAATTGTGTGGGGTTATGTTTTAGGAAGTTAAAT
>CATIWM010276672.1:0-17578 GCA_949671775.1 Mallotus repandus
AAATTGCCATTTATATCATAATGTAGATATTTTTATGGTGGAAATGACATCCTTAACATCTTGATATTTTTAATTCTGCATTATTATTATTTTTATCATATTTATTACATTTTTATTATTTTTATTGCTTTCCTTGATTAATTTATTACTTTTATCATAAAGTTTCCATCTTTATGGTGACAATAATATTTTAATCATCCCTTTTATTATTCCATTTGCATTGTTATTATTTTTCTTGCATATCTATTATCCTTATCATTTTTATGGCTTTTCTTTGATAAATTTACTATTTCCATCATAAAGTTGATATTTTTATGGTGAGAATAATATCTTTATCACCTTTATTATCCTATTTGTACATTTTCCATTTTAATTTCTTTATATTTACATCATCATAAAAAATCTTATTTTTAATAATAAAGATGATGACTTCACACTAAAGTATCCAAATTTTCAAATGCATACATTAGCATCCTTGTTTGCTTCTATGTTCAATTATTCTTTTATTTATTATTCCACTTATGGATGAATGAAATATATTAAATTGCCTTAAATGTGATGTGTGCTTACATGTGTGTGAGAACTAACATTTGTTTTGCAGGATTATCATAATAGGTTTATTTTATTTCCTTTTCCCTATTTTAATGTAATTAAAAGAATATGATTTTTTCAAGCCAATGTAATCCTTAATCCCAATTCCCTTTTTTTGGATGTATTTATTAGAATAGGCTTTTTCATTTGGTTGTAATCCTCAATCCCTTTCCCCCTTTTTTTATTTTATTTATTTTGCTTATTTGCTTGCTTATCTTGATTGTTTCTTGCATGCTTAATTGCTTACATGCTTACTTGCTTACATGCTTATTTGCTTAATTGATGCTTGTTTATTTATCGTGTGATGTATACTTGTTTATTTATCGTGTGATGTATGCTTGTCAATCCAATTATCCTACGCTTTATTTAAACTGACCAATGCTTGTATGTGGTAAAATGCATCATAAAACCAAAACTAGGGTGAAGTAGTGAATATATGAGCAAAATGTATAATAAGAAACAGGATAAGTAACTCCTACCCCCGAACCTGAATTCTCTAGTTATGGAAGTGAATTTTTAATTCACTTCTTCCCTATACAAGTCGGGTGGTGACTCCAATCTACAATGCCTAATCAGGCAGACCGTCCCACAACAATAACAAACATAAATCCAGTAGATGGTCGCCATTAGCATGTGTGCCTCGATGCTATAAGCTCACCAATCCTAACCGATCACAACATCATAAAAGAGAAAAATGTAATAAAATAAATAATAATAATTTAATTTTATAACCAGGTATTGAAGTAGCCAAGTTATTGCAATTAATATATATGATTTAATTTTCATTATCCAAGGGTTAGAAATTAAAGTTGTATATATACAATCATTTGCACTGTAGAATGACTCAATCATTAATACACCAACTAGAAAAGGAAAAGGTCCAAATTGGACCTTTAACTTGTAAAAACTAGGCAAATTTAACCTTGTCGTTGGAGAATGTGTAACACCCATCAAATTTGACCTTGTCATTGGAGAATGTGTAACACCCATCAAATGCATCCTATATGGAGAACCAACTCCTATCAATGTTGCAAATGTGGCAAAAGTAGGTCCCATATAATGTTTATTTGTTTTATAACCACTGAAAAATTGAAAAATTTGCAAATCAACGATTCTGAATCCTTTAATAAATTCACTTGCTAACTACTTTTATTTATTTTCCTTCAACAAAAGTCTTAATTAGCTTCTTACCTTTCTCAATAGCATCAATAACTTCCTTAGGCATATACTTCTCATCGTCCTTGGCTAGTACCTTCATAGCCTTAAATTAACACTCATAACTTCTCATTTTCCTTGAAACACTCTTTTCATTTCTGACCCTTTTTAGTTCTCTATTAAAGGCTTCACAAACCCTTCAATAATAATTGAGTGGTCTTCTTTAAACAAATCAAGTTACGATCGTTAATACTTTATTGAAATATTAGTAATAAAAATTGCAATAAGAACTCAACTTCAGGTGATGAAGCAGGTTTCCCTAGACTTTCCTCAAGAAATAATATGTCTAATTTAAATTCAACTTTCTTGGGCTCCAATGTCAATAGGCTTAGATTTGGTTAGATTGCAATGGGCAGTGTAGAAGAAGTGGAGAATAGAGATTTTAGTTGAAAGAGCCTTAGAGGGGGGTGTATAGGGCTAATGAAATTTTAGAGTAAACTAAAAATAAATTAAAGAAGAGATCAAGGGATGAAAAGATTGACACAAGGAAATTTAAGGAGTTCAGTTTCTAATCAAACCTACGTCTCCACCTAACTTATCCCAAGTTAAAATTTCCAACCCACAATTATTTATTTACTTAGATTGAGTTTACAAATTTGAGTTTTAAGGCTCAACTCAAATCTTACAAATAAGATTTTTCTTAGATCACTCTTAAAATCAATTCCCAAATGTGTTAAATGGTTAATACTTATATCAATTCCTTCTAAACTTAGTTCCTCACTTCCCTTATTAACCCAAGAACATAGAAGAAGAAGAACCTAAACTAAATGATATAATTCCACACTCAAAAGTGCATTTAATGTAATTAAAAAATGAGAAGAAAATTTAATGCACATGGAATTCTAAGACTTGAATTTTCTCAACTAAGGATATCTAAATTCTTAAATGATCCTCCAACACTTGTATTTATGGTTAGGGATCAAAAACTAGATGTTGGAGTGTATTAACTTCACCTTAAACCTTCACTATGTTTCATTTATGAGTTTAAGCTTTTTATAGGAATAAGGCTGCTCACCATCATGAGGGCATGATCACAATTATGATCCCTAAAAAATTAGTTGTTGGACACTAATGCTACAATTGTGTCTCTGAGTGAAGGTGTGTCACAATTAAGTCACGATGGTAAGGGAAAATTGTGAGCGTCTCAAGTTGTTTAATCTTCAAAGGCTGCTTAAGGTCATAAGCTGGGCTGATGGTCATGATTTGGATGAGGCCACTCACGATCATGTCATGATCACAAGGGCAAATCATGATCGGTTAAAAATTCCTTAAAGATTCAAGCCTTCTTCAAGCTTAAGCTCGTAAGTCGCGATCCCTAACCATAAATACAGGTACACATTTACTTGTTTTTTAGTTGAAATTGATGTATATTTGGTCTTATATGAACCTTGATGTTTGTTCATTTTGATTGATATATTGATGCCTTGAAGGAGTTTTGAGTGCTTTGAGCATTTTCAACTTCATTTGTAATGATTATTAGGTCTAAATCAAACTTAAAGAAAAGGTAGTTTATTCAAATCATTTGAAAAAGTTAAAACTTAGAGAATGATCATGCAAGTGGTCAATAGTAGTGATATTATAATGAGACTTGAGAGAGGAAAGATATTTGAGGAATTAAATCTTTTGATTATTTTAAAGATGACAAAATAATTATAATTATAGTGGAATGCTTTAATGGTGTTGGTGGTGTGGGGAGGTTAGATCTATAGTAATGGAGAGAGAAGCCAAAGGCCATTTTTTTTCTTAAGAAAATGATGGAAATTTTTATAAAGTGAAACGTTAATCAATATCGAGGGCTTACATTTTCATGTTGAGGAATTTTACAAAAGAAAAAAGGACAATTATGACAACTAATTAAAGGCAAAGAGAATGTCCAAGGCTTGCAGGAGTTAACTTATGTGTGTGTGTTTTTTCTTAGTAAAAAATGTTGATTTAGGGATTTCTCAAACTTTAGTTATAAAACATACACGGTGTGGAACACACTATTGCCATATTTGCAACATCGATAAGAGCTAGTTGTCCCCTCTTGCCATATATGCAATATTGATTGGAGTTAATTCTCTACATAGGATGCATTAACAAAAGTTAGACCTTGTTTAATAACAGGATTGATTTTGTGTAGGTTTTGCAAGTGACATGTCTAATTTCACCCAAAAAATTATAAGGTCCAATGAGTTCCTAGGAAAAAAGTTCAAGGTCTAATTTGGACATTTTTCCCAACAAAATATAACACCCTTTTATACTTACTTCTAACTCAGGGCTTTGTTAGTCTATTTTCAAAAGTTAAAGTTTTATTTGAAGAGGGAAAAAAAAGGGCAAAGGGCTATTTCAGCCCCTAAGGTTTTTACTAAGGCTCAAATAAGCTCCTGATAGAATTTTAGGATAAAAAATACTAGGTTTTTTATTTTAATCTTTTTAAGTTCCCCTCTAACAGATGCTTTGTTTAAAATACAAACTCCCGTTAGAAAGGCATCTGACATGGCGGACATATAAATAAATCAGGACCTACACGAGCCATGCCAGAAAGTCGTTCCTTTTTGGGAAATAATTTTAGCAGTATTCATTAATTCTTCAACCCCTACTTTGCATGTTGAAAAGAGATCAACTGCCACTGCCACCGTCGACTCCACCACCAATGACCACCACTCTAACCACAACCTTCGCACAGAATCCCTTCCTTTAGTAGACCTCCGCCTTCTATCCCAGTTCGAACTGCTTTCCCTCTCTCTTTGCTCCTCCTCTTCCTCTGCATCCTCCTTCAAACACCACCGTCAAAATGAAGCTGATGTTGCCACTCTCAAGATAAGACCGCTTCGTTTTCAACGAATCTGCCAGTAGCTGAAAACAGAATTAAAGCATTAAAGCACCATCTTCAATCGTACGTTTATTTTTCACAATTCTTCACAGAGCATAGAAGAAGGTACTATTTTCATCAATGGCACAGCTCCAATAGAAGCAACTGACCATGATTTTATTTGTGATACTTTAGATTGGTGGCATCCTGATAAATGTGACTATGGAACCTGTAGTTGGGCCAGAGCTTCTTTTCTTAAACTTGTAAGTTCTCTTCTTCAACAGCTACAAATCATTTATATTTAACAAAGCAAGCTCTAATCTTTTTTTTCTTATTGGAATATTTGCAAGACCTTACAAACTCAATATTGCTAAATGCCATAAAAGATGAAAAAATTATTATTATAACATAAGATGTTGCATGCTCATTAACAAGCAATAACATGGGTTTGATTGTGTTTGTATTATAGCTTTCTCTCCCTTGAAAATTAGAAGGGAGGCATCTTGCAAGATAAAGTCATATATGAGATGCAAGGTGAACCTTATACTCCTTTTATCAAGAATAGTTCAGAGATGTTTTATTAACAAGGTTGCTTACATATGTCTCGATAGGATGAATTAAACAATTTTTTCAACCATGCTTGGTCAGTTAGAATTTTCACTAGCTTTTTTTTTCATAAATATATATATGAAGTAACAACTTCACATTACTATGATGAAAGTTGTCATTTTGAATTTTCAATACAAAGCTTTTGTTGTTTTGGGGGTTAAATCCACTTAAGGGCAGAACTATAGCTTCTAATGGTGTGTGTTATTGTCCTTTTGTCACGTGATATCTTGATTGAACATAAGACATGGTTTATGACATCCTTGTATAGTTCAATCATGTGTTTATTGATCCTAAGTAGACTGATACTGATAACTCTTTATCTAACATTGATAACTCTTTATCAATACATTCTAGCATGGTCATGCATTTCTCTTCAGTCTAACTTATCAAGGGGTCCATAAATATCTTCTCAAAATAACTGAGGGACAAATTTCATCTTAATCACTCACATTCCTCACATAACTCATTCCATCCGGTTAAAGATGATGTAAGGATGTGTCAAAACATTCCTCACATAACTCATTCCATCCGGTTAAAGATGATGTAAGGATGTGTCAAAATACAGAACTTATCATGCAAGAAACCCTAGTGATTTCAGGTCAGATGACTCAAATAATACTACTGTGATCAAAATTATTTATGATAATTATCCATATAGTATCTCATAGTGGGTCTATCCAGTACATCATTTCTCTAAATATGTACCTATGAGTTTGACTTGCTGGTACCCTTACAAGGAAAGTGGGCGATGAGAGGATGAGCTGGAGATGGTTGAATTTATTTTATTTTAAGTGATTGAATTTGTGGATGTTGGGGTCAACTTTTTTATTAAATTTTTGGTAAGAGATGCTGCAAAAATTGATTTTTGTAAAAAGAAATGAAATGAAAGAAGAGTTCTTTGTTCTGCTTCCACATCTATATTCATGGTGGACTGAACAGATTTTGCTTTGTGATGTTTTGAAGGGAGAGAAACCTGATAACCCCATCCAATGCATGATGGTGCAAGTCTGGTGGGGAAGTTTTTGTTAAATTTTAAAGATTTTCTTAAGGAGGAGGTAGCGGCGATGGTGGAAGAGGAGAAAGGTGCACACTGCGGTGATAGCATTGACGATGTTGTTTTAGTAAGTTAGAACTTAACGGACATGTTATCACATTTCCTAACAAAGATAAATGTCATATGTCCAGCTTGGCAAAGAAGGAATTAAAAAAATCAAAATCGAAAAATCTTAGTATTTTTTAGCCTAAAATTCGACTAGGGATTTATTTGAGCCTCGGTAAAAACCCTAGAGGCTAAAATGATCCTTTGCCCCAAAAAAAAAATACAAATTAGTGCTAAAGTTCAAGGTGCAATTTGTATATTTTCTGGCAATTTTATGAATCTAGAGTCAAGAAATGATTTCCTGTGGAAACTTATGACCTACCGATGGCATCAAAAACTATAGAAAAATGCTGATGTTAAGAACTTAAGTGTAGTCCTTAAATTTTATCTTATTCTAATTAAAAATATCAATAAAACAGAATTTACCAATCAATACAGAATTATTTCCTTCAATAAAAAAAAAAAATCACGGAATAGACAGCTGCCTTGTAAACAGGAATTCAATATTAGCTTCATCTGACCAAGTAATTTTAGTTTTTCGACCAACTCTGGAAGAATTTTCTGCTTTATTATTCATCACCCATGAATAGTCCTATAGTAGATACAACAATTAAGCCCAGTCCAGCAACTGCATATTGCCAAAGCTTTTTACATTCTACATGTTGCTTAAATAGAAAAAGGAGAAAAAAAAACTACAAAACATCCCTTTGCCTCTAAACATCAAGAGAAAAGAAAGGCTAAAAAGAAAGCACCAGAAAGTAAATTGGCAACTCTCGGAGCACAGCTTTAACACCTCACACATGAAAAGTTTATAAAGCTTAAGAATGATTTCTCCCAAGTCATACACCAATTCAAAACGCATATCTGAATAAATGCTTGAGCACATAACATTGAATTACCAAATATTGTGCCTGCAACTAGGAAAGTGAAGCAAAACTCACTTCTCAAGGCTTTTCACAATTCACCCCTCTTCCACCTTGCTGCATGACCTGTCGACGTTACATAGTCAAAAAAGCAGAATTGCAAATTCGTATCATTTCATTAGGTGCAAAATTTAATTGTTTCCAAACTATGAAACACATTATTTGCCAGTTTTCAAGGGTCATGACCGGCTACATATAAGGAATCTGCACTGTTGGCCATTACATGTGCGAAGGCTCACAATTTTTTTTCTTCTGACAGCTAAAAGTTTTATTTTCTCTGCATTTTCCCACCTCTCCACTCACCATTTCATATCTTTTTGCAACCTAAAGCATTCCAAACTGAAAATTTTGCTCATGTTCAGTTACTAATGATGCAAAAGTCAAATTAAGGGCAGTCTGTATACATAGGATCCATAAGTATAGTATCATTTTCGCCGGAGTTTGCCTATCGTTGTTGCTTTTATTAATTTAGTTGTATATTATTTGGTTTATGTTAGTTTGCTAGTTCTATACAACTTTCATTTCTGAGCTAATTTTAGAAATAAAACGAATATACAGTTGAAAATCTAACTTGAGGTTCATCTTTAGTGTTCCTAATGCATAAAAGTAAAAATTTCTAATCCAATGGATCAGATCGTGGATTGATGATGATGATGAACACTAATGGATCCTAACTATTTATTTATGTCACCACTGAATCATTAGACTTTTCACAGTTGGCATATAATCATCAGAAGAGGTTGACAGACTCAACAATAGTCAAAGCATTTTCAAACTTAAAAGTTAACTTAGAATGCTGTTAGGACAATTACTAACAAAATTTCAATTACTGGCATCTTCCTTTCAACATATGATTGTAACATGCATCTTAGCAGCTAGCTTCGAAAGTTTCACCAATTAAGGAACTGTAAATAAGGAATTAACAAGAAAGCAAGAAATTGAAAATACCTGTACATGACGTGGAATTGCATGCTATGAAGCACCTGGTGCATCTCTCATGCTCATATTGAGACTATTTCGCATAGTTCGTCTGCCAATTCCTGCATCGCCTTTTTGCATCATGGCAACAAATTCACCATAATCGATCCTGCCATCCTGGAAAAAAAAAATACATCCTACAAGTTAAAGTTTTTATCAGTGTTAAGAAGAAAAGCTTAATCATTGAAATAGAGATATAACATGATTCCACTTTCATTTTCCATCACAACAAAACAGCTTAGATAACAGGAATTATAGCCAAAGATCCAAATTATACCATATTGGACAGGAAAAATCAACAAGCAAGGAAACCATTAACCTTTCAGATTGCATCTCTTATTTGATAAATGGGCCATGCAAACAACAGGGAATAGAATCAGAATTTCAAGAATTGTAGTTTTAACAGGCATAAAATTATAGGCACAAGGATAAAACATTTAAATAAATGAAAGCTAGCACTACATTGAATAAATGGCAGCTAATTCAATGTTCTGCCAACAATGTCCATATAATTTGATATTTAATGCTAATGGGTATCCATCAACATGTTTAAATGACTTACATTATCTTGATCAACTTCTCTAATTATATCTTCAAGTAAAACATCAGTCATGTTGTGATCTGCACAAGCTTGCTGTAGCTCATCAACTGTGATATAACCACTTCCATCCTTATCAAAGTATTGGAATGCTGCAACAAGATGTTCCTCTCTTTCTAATTTGTTAAGATGAACTGTAGCAGCTATAAATTCCCCATAGTCAATTGTTCCACTGTTGTCCACATCAGCCTGGAGTTCGGAAAACAATAAATCAGCTGATTGAACATAATAGCTACATGATTTAAAAAAAAACTATGCTTGTAGCTGTATCCAAATTCTCAATGATAATAACAATATTAATAACTACATATGTCATTGCAGCTCTTACTTTAAAGAGTTGAACAAAATCAGAGCTACTTTAATGAAAGACAGAACAAAGACCACTCTCTTATAATAAAGCATGAATAACCTATGGCTTAGTTAGAGACTTGGAATTATCTTGGAGTGGGTTACAATATGGTTTTTCATCTTAAAAAAATTGTATTGCAAAGATAAAGGGGAAATGGACAGTGGAAAATGTGATAGAGACAACACAAAACAAGATGGAGATACACAAGGCCGTAGTAAAAGAAAAATGTATAAACAAAGAAATAAAAAAAAATCTATAGCATAAAAAAAATGTTGTACACAAACAAATAAAATAAAATTGCAAAAATGTGTGATAGAAATAATTTATTTTCTTTCTCATCAAATAAAACTTTCATTCCTCAAATGTGTATTTTCCCCTCTTTCTGATATTCCATATTTGCTCTAATTTCAAGTTTGTTTGAAACAATATTGTCCACATCATGTTTTGTAAAAGCAAAAAAGTTGTATTTTATTATCAAATTCAAGGTATTGCAACATAATGGGTTATGGGAATTGATGACTTCATATCTGAACTCAATAACTAGCAAAACATTAACATCATTATTGACCATCTACACAAATTCATAATTTCCGTATAATGTTTTTCTCTGACAGATAAAAGAAAAAGTTCAAATTCTTGTTTACTCGTGCATATATTTTTGAGTTTATGAATTCCATCTTTCAATGGATCTTTTATACCTCTGTCAGACTCATAAGGGTCTCACTCATCTAAACTCTATGTGATATTTTCTAAGTTTAGACTATTGAAGTCGGCATGCACTGCTTAAAGTTAGTAACAAACTATCTGTAGATAATAAGTTGACACAAAATAATATCATAACATTTTGCAATCTATGCAAAATTTTCATGGTTTTTCGTGATGCAAAATTATTTTTATTTGTCATTCAGAAGTTGATGCATGTTTTTCTTCATTAACTGATGACTTTCCATGCTCAATGAATCATATTATTGGTTGTAGAACAATCCAAACTTAGTTTTCAATACTCATTGAGAATATACTTATATGCATATAAGATGCATGAGTTTGGCAAAAATACTTTGTTGTTGATTCCATCACACAAGGGGTGTTTTCCCTGAAGATAAAACTTCCAGTTCGACCTCAATTTATACATGTTCACAAATCACTCAGTATACAATTGTATTTGAAAAAGTCTTACTGCATCCATGAGATCACGTATTTCCGTGTCCTTCAAGGTAGAGCCATATCTTCGCAAGCCAGCTTTTAGCTCATCAAACGTGATTGCACCACTGTTATCAGTATCCATCGTCTGGAACATTTCTCGCAACCCAGCAATCTCCTCCTCGGAAAGGCTTTCAGCTATTACCTAAAAACATAAAACCGGCAAGTGTGGAAACGCATCAGAAAAATCAAGGTTTTCGCATTAGCACAAGCAATCTAAAGTCAATATGAGATTTCAAAATGCTCTCTAATTATACTGCTAGACTTCATGATTGGTCCAATTTAGTAGCTGAGAAGCATAGGGAAACCCCTAGAAGAAACAATGCAAAGGCTTTTTTTTTTATTCTGTTTCGTTTTTGGGATAATGAACACTACACCATTTGAGAAGTCACTATAATTCTTCATCAGAGCATAATTCGGCAATTAAAATGTCAAAATTTCTGTATCACACACTCATATATTATGCACATAAACTTACCCGTAAAGCCATCTTCTTCAATTTATTCATTGCCGAGAATTGTTTGAGACGAGAAAGTACAGCTGGATCTAGTGCCCTATCAGGTGCAACTCCATTTTCACAAATCCATGGATGGCCTAATAAAACAAACATATATTCCATTCTGAATTTAGTTGGCAACACAAGAAGCATCAAACTTGTTTGAAAATATGGTTAAATCCCATATATGCAGAACGATCTTGGATCATATTTTTAAAAATTTTAAGAATTTTTAAGAAATAATTATACTAATTACTAAAACTATATAACAGCATTGAAATGTAAGCATCTAATCAAAGAGCAGCAGCAAACAAACATATGCATTTAATTCAAGGAAGACTCATTGTTCAGAATTCATGTTAACTTCAATTAGCATACTGATTGTAAGAAAGTCAAGAATTTTACTAGCACTGCAACCACATTAATACATTATTAGGCCAATACATCATACATTCTTCACATAATTATGTTGCTACCTAGCATGTGCCATACAAAGAAGCATCAGTTTGACCAAATAAAATTCATCAATTCAAATTTCTAAATGTCAACAGTATACGCAAAGAAACTATTAAAAGGCCAGACGTACATAGCACTTCATGAGCAGTCAACCGCTCTGACGGTCGACCGCAAAGCATCTTGCGGATGAGATCTTTGGCACTGTCTGATATTAGAGGCCAAGGGTCTGACTCAAAGTCTATATATCCCTTCAGCACCGCATCAAATATTCCTTGCTGTGTTTCTGAAGCCCAAACAGAAGAAACTTTCAGTAGATTGCAGAAAGACTTAATGAGTTATAGGAAGACAGCAAATGGCACCCACCTGCCCAAAATGGTGGTACTCCACTTAGCAATATATACAATATGACTCCAGCTGTCCATACATCTGCCTCTGGCCCATAATGCTTGAGAAGTACCTCAGGAGCAACATAATATGGGCTTCCAACCACATCAGTGAAAATTTGACCTGAAGTGGGAAACCACAAATAATGCTTAACCAGCACGAAGGTTCAATAACGTTTTAAACTGTATATTACAAAGTCACAAGATGCTGACGAGCTCAATAAATGGTTTCAGTTCTTAAATGAGAAAGAAATATTATATAGATCTGCCACTATTGATGTGAACCTAATGCTTATGCAGAACACCAAACACTAGGCAGCAATTTTTTTGTTTTTTCCTTTTGAGAATACTAAAAGTAGTAGTTAGATACATGGCAACAAAAAACATGAGCAACCATTGTATATTAGGGTGCAATTATTACATAAGAATGATTAATTTACAAAAGCATGCTATAAGAATTGCATTTTTGGAGTCTACCTGTGCTTGTAACTCAAATAAAGACCATGCCATAAGATAGTTTTTCTACCTGGCTTGAAGAACACAGAAAGTCCAAAATCAATGGCTTTAAGCGAGAAGTCATCATCCTTGTTAACCAACAAGAAGTTCTCCGGCTTTAGATCTCTATGCATAACCCCAAGTGAATGGCATGCCTCAACAACCCCAACAATAATCTTTGTCAGCTCAGCTGCTTTTCTCTCGCTGTAATGCCCCCTTTGAATGATTCTATCAAACAACTCTCCGCCAGAGCAAAGCTCCATAACAATATGAACATACAATGGATCCTCGTAAGCACCCTTAATGGTAACAATATTCTTGTGACCTGCCAAATGGTGCATTATTTGAATCTCCCTGCGAACATCCTCCACATCCTCCTTAGAAATCAACTTTCTTTTAGATATAGACTTGCAAGCATACTCAATCCCTGTGGAATTCTCAATGCATAAATAAGTAGTGCCAAATTGTCCTTGTCCTAATTTACGACCTAAGGTGTAGAGATCACGAATGTTGGCAGTTTTATGGCCTAGAACATAATAAGACTGGTTATCAACACCGCGCCTCATGATCAAATCTTTCTTGTTGGGGCTAACAAGAGGCAAATTGTTGTCCTTCTTGGGGTTATCCTTGGCGAATTCTTGGGCGGCGAGACTGGAAGGGGAATGCTCAGAATTGGAGTTGTCAGAGGAAGGATTGCGCTTGGGTTGGGAGGCAGTGGATTGTTCCTCGGGCTGACTGTAGCCCTGAAAGAGTTTCCCTTTGAAAGATCCACGGCATGTGTTGCCCATGAAACAGTCAGAATTTCACGCCCTTTTCCTCATCAAATGGATACTCACCAATTACACCTGCAAAAGAATTGCAGAAAAAAAAAGGGTCAACTTTGACAGTTTCAACTTCAACTGCTACACTATGTGCATATATTTGTTTACATATGCATAACCCAATATCATATCTTATATCTAATCCAAGAAACAATAAGAAACATAAATAAATTGAATTAGGTAGCAGATCAGATGAAGCCCACTTGACAGCAAGTTTTTTAAAAGAGAGAGAACAAGAAAAAGAAGAAGAATTCAATTTCATCTGCTGGGTCCAAAGGTTAACACATGAATTATACAAAGTAATCCATTGCATCAAAATTTATAATGAAAAAGTTGATGATCAATCTACCTGTCAAAACACCCAATAACAAAAATATGAGCAGCAAAGATTAGATTATGTGAGAGATAGGTAAAAGAAACATACCACCGGTTTGCGTTGTTTTAAGAAAGGAGCAGAAAAAGAGGGAGAAGGAAGGGTAGATGGATCTGGTAGCAGCGGAAAGCAAGAAATGGATATATTTTTTACTATTATTACCAGATGCAAAAGAAAGCTTTTTCCTTTTTTCTATTTCTTTATTATTATTATTATTATTTTGATATGAAAAGTAAATTGAGAATTGGTCCACTCTTCAATTCAACACATATGGTCTCCTCTTTCTCTTCTCTTTTCTTCCACATCAAAAACAAAACCAAAAACTCAAACAAAACAGCTCTTCTTTTCTCCTTTTGTTTGAATATTATTGTTAATGTGTGTTCAAAAGATAATAATAATAATAATTAGGCTGCTGTGCTGCCGAGAAACACCGGATGACAAGTGCTGACCAACTAGCTATTCGTTACGCGTTTTTTGCTTAGCTGGTTTTCACCTTTAGGTAGTTTAATTCCCCAGGGAAAAATTAGAAAAGAATGGACAGTCCAGTTCTATTTTCCACATCTTAGTATTTACATTTTTTATCCATTCAGCCATCAAATTTTTATACTCACCGCGAGTAGTTAAAGTGATATCATATGTAGACATTCGGCCAAAAAAAAGTAAGATTCAAATCCTCAATTTTCATTCTCTCCGTCATGATTAAAATTTTAATTCTATATTCTAAAATATGTTTTGAAATAAATGATTACTACATTCTTTTCTCACTATTATATTTAATCTAATAATAAATACTAAAATTATTTTCCATTTAATTTTTATATCGTACAGATCCATTCATCAAAATAGTTAGCATTCATATAACCACCGGATACTAAAATATAAAATAAAAAATATATAATAGGCATAAATTTTTTAATTAATTATCTTTAGTTAAAAATTTTAATTTGAAATCTTATAATTTTAAACATAATTTTAATTTTAACTTCAATTTTACACACACTTTGCAGCCCAAATTAATAGATTTATTCTATTACCATACATATTAAGAAAATCCAATCATACAATTGAAATATTTTCTTAAAAAAATTAAACAATAAACTTTTAAATATATTTTATTACAGAAATGTCAATCAGCTTGCTGGTTTATTTATGGAAACGAAAAAGAGGATATGTTTAGTTTATTACGTGTAAGGAGGAATGGATAATGGATAGCCCAGAGACTGAGTGTTCGACGTTATAGTAGGGGTGAGGGCGAGAGTGAATATCGTCGGTAAATATAGCAACTTTTTATTAATGGGTACCCAGTAACATACGGTGGCTATTGCAAGACTTTTCTTTTTTCTTTTCTTTTTTTAAGCTTATTTGGTCAAAATAAACCGACAAGTGGTGGAATAAGCTCATTTGGCCCTCAAATTTTGTTTAGCACGATCAATTCCCTTTTTTTAAACCTTTTAAGCTAAATAAGTACAAAATTTTATTTTTTTTAACTATAATAGTAGAATTTGAAAAAAAAAAAAAGGATAACAACAATTTGAATCTATAAATTATAGGGTTTTTTTTTTCAATTGAGTCTTGCAACCTTTATCATTAATAGTTGAGTTTAATTAAAATTCGTATTTTTTATGTTTGCTTCGTTTTAAAACAAAGTGATATACTTTCTCTAGAAAAATTTATTTAAATTTACAAAAAAAAATATGAAAAAATATTGCCTTTTTTTTTGTAAAACATCATTTACAGAAAATATAAAAATTATAGTGTTTCTCATTATAACTTGATATTTTTTATATTAAATTGTTGCACTTAAGAAAAATAAACCACTTTTTATGAAATTAATTTTTATAATTTTTATTTTTGTATAAATTGAAATTATTTTGACTATTTTTACATAAAATTATTTTAAATTAACAAAAAATAGTGATATTTTACGAAAATATGTCACGTTATAATAAAAAAAATTAATTCTCACACTTAGAAAATATAATATTATTTCATAAAAATAATAATCTTTTCACATTTTTCTGAATAAAATAAATTTAGAAAAAAAATTAAGATTTCTTCTTTACAAAAATACCAATCTAAAAAAAATCAGTTGATAAAGTAGTACTAACAGTTATAGAAAAAAATTTACAATTA
Source organism: Mallotus repandus (assembly GCA_949671775.1). NCBI lineage: Eukaryota > Viridiplantae > Streptophyta > Magnoliopsida > Malpighiales > Euphorbiaceae > Mallotus > Mallotus repandus. The sequence continues at coordinate 15,514 of CATIWM010276672.1, forward strand.
TAATAATTAATTCCATAAAAATGGTTAAATTTTTTACAAAGTAACAATTTAACAAAAAAAATATACCAATTTATTATAAAAGAAATACTAATTCTTATATTCAAAAAAATAATATTATTTCACCAAAAAATAAAACAAAATTTATACATTTTTTTAAATTTAGATAAATTTTTCTAAATAAAATAAGTTACTTTATTTTGAAATAAAATAATTATAGAAAATACCTTTAAAATTACCCATTAGTGGTAGCTTGTTATATCTAATGGAACATATATACATGCAGCATGCCCATTTGAGTGATGATATAAATTGTTGTGGTTCCAGGGAACATCATATCTCTCTCTCCTCACCAAACTCTCTTGCCTTTCTCTAATGGTTCATCTTCTTTCTTAAGTCTTATATGGTTTTGGATGGTTTTTTTTTTTGGCCAAAAACCATCCAAATACCATAAATCTTTTGTTTTTCATTTTTTCATAAATAAATTAGGTTGAATTTTTTAAAAAAATCAAAATAGTGTGGGTTTCATCCCATTTATGTTTTTATTTTGATGATACCTTTGAAATTTTTGGTGTTGCTGGATAAGCTCAAGTTTGATGTGTTGTTTCAATTTCAGATCTAGATCTAGCTATGGAGAAGACAACCATAACCAAGATGCGATCATGAAGGATTCAACCAAATCTCCACAAGAAGAGTTGAACCACTTGAACCCTAAATTGAACTCTTGAATTGATGAGTTTCTTATCAAATCAATCAGTTAAAATATAATCTAGTAAAATGAAATCTTGGCATAGCAAGTCATATGTTCAAACATTGGAATAGTTCGAGCATGTGACTCGATAAACAGTGTCACGATTCGAACCAAAGGTTCGAGATCGGCACTAGGGAATGGGATACTTAAACTAACTGAATTTCGTTGCAAGCCTTAAAAAAAAATTCGCAGAATAAACAATACACTTAACGATAAAACATAATAAATGCACAATATTAAAATTATAAAACAACACTCTTTAAATACAATATCATTCAAATACAATATTTAAAAGTTAGATACAATACACAATACTGATATTACATATTTTAAATTTACTACTGCGGTATCTAGAATGCAGTTACACAGTACACAATTTAAATTAACATACATAATGCAGCTGGTGAAAAACGAACTCGGCGCAAAGGAGGAATACTAGAAGAATGACTGTGAGGTCCTGAAAAAAATAAATTGATGGGAATCAGACTTCACTGTGTGAATCAATTTTATAAAATGCATACTGGTTTTAAAACCATTTGTTAAAACCCTTTTTTAAATAAATAGAATAAAATAATTACAATTATTAAAATCATTTACTTTTCTCGATAATATTTATATCGAGTCTCTTTAAAATTTCTTAAATCAATTTAATATGAATCCTCGTATAAAAATATTTAAAATATTTATTTTTGATGGAAAACTGGTAGAACCCTAAACCATTATTCTAATAGTCTTTCGGCTCTCTTTATCCAAGTGACTGTCATTCCGAGAGTAATGCATCAACCGAATTATTGCCACAGTCATTTCACTTATTCCATATTGGATGTTCCGAGAGCAATGCATCAATCGAGTTACATCCCTTTTTCATTTCATTTACCAGCCTGAGAGTAATGCATCAACCGAGCTCTAATCATATACATATATATCATATACTAAGATATTACCCGTGCGCATGTGGTCCTAGTAATACCCACTAGGTAGCACGTTCTACCAATATCTCCAAATCAATTTGAATATAAATAATTAAATCAAATAATTGAATAATTCATTAAATAATGAATAAATAAGCAATTAAATCAATAAATAAATCACATTGAATAATTTATCTTTGTAAACATGCTTTATTCTTTATTGCTAGAAATTATATTAAAATTACACAACACACATTCTATAAAATTAACTCACAGGTTGAGCGTGCCGGGCGATGCGTTCTCTGCTGCCCTGGTGCTACCACTCGTACCCCGAAGTTCTCTAAAATAAATAATATTTATTTAAAATATGCTCGTAAAATAAAATAAATAAATTCATGAAATGAAG
>CATIWM010276773.1:0-12081 GCA_949671775.1 Mallotus repandus
ATATGCAATTTTCATAATTTAAAAATAATATTTTATAAAAATAATATATATATATATTTTAAATAAACATTAATTAATATTTTAACATGATTAAATTTGGAATAAAATGAAAATAAAGTTTTGAAATCAAAATTTAGCGACAAAAATTAAATCCGTTGCTAAATTAGCGATGGAAATTGAATCCATCGCTAAATTAGGGACGAAAATTGAATCCGTCGCTAAATTAGCGACGGAAATGAAAATCCGTCCCTAATAAATCCGTTGCTAATTTTGCGACGGAAATTGAATCCGTCGCTAATTTAGCGACGGAAATTGAATCCGTCGCTAAATTGGCTACGAAAATTGAATCCGTCTCTAAAATAGCGACGGATTTTTATTTCCGTCGCAAAATTAGCGACGGATTTAATTTCTGTCGCTAAATTAGCGACGGATTTTCATTTCCGTCGCTAAAATAAATCAATTCTATTATTTGACTACATTCTGTCGCTGAGGTGCTTTTTTAGTCGCTAATCCATTGCTATTTTGCGACGGAAAATTCTGTCGCTAAATTGACAGATTCTTGTAGTGCGTTAGTTAATGTCAAATAAAATTTATTTTACATATTTATTGACAACTAGTCGTGGACTGTAAATAATATATATTTTAAAGTTCATATATATTATAATGTGCAAATAACAATTGTAATTAAAATAAATAGCATAAAATGAAAACTAAATTAAATAAAACAAAACTACCCTTAAATTAAATTATCAAATTTAACCAAACAATTAGTTAATCATAAACTATAATTAAATATCATATAAAAATCAATACACTTGTAGAAAAATTTAAAATAATTATTGAAAGTAATCATTTTTATAACTATATTGAGGATGACGTGTTGTTTGAACATGTGATGCTATATCATTATAAAGTTAGGATTTGAAAAATAATGAAAAAAAATGAATTTGAGACTAAAAAAGAAAAAATATTATGAAAATAAAAAATAATTATAACATTAATATTTTCAAACAGACTAACAACTATTAGATGCACACTAATTAGCATTGATTAGCTATACAATTCAAAAAGTCTTTGTATACCAACCAGCAGAAAAAGTCAATACACAAGTACTGTAACAACACATTCCAACAAAAATAAAAACAACAAAATTATTTGAAAATTAACAAAATATATAATCATAATAAAATAAAAAATAAACAAAATTATTTTAGTTGAGAAGAATATACCTTATTTTTTAATATGAATAACATAAAAATAGACAAAGACTTAATTCAAAGATATTAAGTTAAATAGTAGAATTTACGTTAAATAAATAGAAGAAAAAGATATATTTATGGTTGAATAGATGAAATGTGTTTTAAGTGAAATAGAAAACATAATTTTTGGTGGGGAAGGAGAGAGATATTTTAGATGGAATAAAATTATAGTGTTTTCAATAAAATAAATATTTATATTTTTAATTAAAAAATATAAATTTTTAGAATTTAACACATAAACGTTTAGAATAAAATATTGAATTATGAAAAGGGGTACGTGTCAAAATTTGGACCAGCATTTAATATATATATAGATATAGATATAGATATAAATTATTTATAATATAAATTTTATTTAATATTTTTAAATGAGAGATGCTTTTTATAAATTATATTAACTTTACCCCAATTGTTATACTATGAACCCCTGTCCACATTGCAATATGAACTATAGAACTTCACACGTGTGAAATACTATTTTTTTTAGCGAGCTTGATTTTTTTTAACGCTAATAAACTCTCTGATTTTTGGATTGCGGCTTCTTTTTTGCCACTCTCTGGTTTTATTCACCGCCTCAGTTGCAATAGGTTTTAAAAAGCCAACTTCATTTTTTTTACTGTTGGGCATCAAATGCATTTTTTTTTTCTTGAGAAACATATTCCTTTCTCTATGTTGGCATATTATTTTTTTAAGGAAGTTTTCTTTTTTCTTTTTTCCTGGCTATGCATGAGAGCAAAAAATATTGGAACTACCAATCTTAGGTTAATAAATTTGAGTTAATTATTACTCCATTTGTTCCTAAATGATTGTCGTTTTAGAAGTCTAATTTTGTTCATAAATAATTATCGTTTTAAGTTATCAATGCATATTAAATAACTTTTTTTCCTATTTCACCATTATTTAATATAAGAGAACTAATCGAATAGATATCCACTCATTTTGGAACTCTATATAAAACTAATAATTATTATAAGGGTAGTGTAGTATTTTATACATCTATTAAATATATTTCTTAATCTATGTGAATAAACCTTAAACGACAATTATTTAGGAACAGAGGGAATGTTAAACTAATTAATGTGTAGGCAAATACTAATAATCATTTGTAGGCAATTACTAATGAATTTATAGGCAAATACTAATGAATACTAATAAACTTGGGTTAAGTTCATAAGATAAAACATGTAGATTCATTAATTTTCACTTGCAAATTCATTGGTCTTTTGAACCTGAGCTATTTAGTTCTCTCTATTGTTAATTTTATCATAACACACTGTCAAGAATATAACCAATTATTGATCAACTTGGCATTTTCAAAGGCACAAAGCTCCTAAAAGGCTTATTTTATTCAACAAGCTTGAGCTTGTTAATGTTGAAAACAAGGTTTATACAAAAAGTAAGTATAAGAAAATTTGAACAAGTAATTTTCTTTTACAAGAATAATATTCATTGAATTTAGCGTTGTACTTAATATGCCAGAGCTTATAGCATATTAAGTTTTGTACTTAATATGCTCAAATTATTGCCTTTGATTCACATCAGTCAATTATTATCTTGCATATGGGTTTAAGAATTTGAGCATGGATGTAAAATCCTCCGACTCCTGTCAAGTCCTACAACATCATCCATGCAAACCATTGTAAGCACTCAGTATAGGATACTATTTTTCCCAAAAAATTTCAAAACCATGAAAAAGAAAACAGAATATAAAGAAATAATTTGCCTAAAGTCCGCCAACAGTAAGTAACTAGACAAACCATTTCGAATTAGAAATTTATAACTATTCATTAGCTTAGATGGTGCGCATTCATGCCTGAATTATATTGCCAATCATTGCAAACTTAAAGAAAACAAAGAATATTCTAATCTTCAGACTTGAAATTCCTGAGCTTTGCACCCAAGTTTTACCCATAAACGCTTGTAGGGTTGAATGGATTCATATAATTTAATATATTATAGGGTTGATAAACATGGATTCATTCAAAATCAAATGAATCTGCAGATGAATGTCAACGAGCCTGCTGCAAGTTCATTGACCTTTACTAGAAAGTTCATTGATCGTTAATAAATATGCAGGTAAAAATCAATGAAACTGCAGTAAGTTCATTCATGTTCACTTACATGTTCATTACCATTAATCTGCAGGTTCATTGACCTTCACATGCAGATTCATTTTCAAAATATTTTTATTTATTTATGGGTCAATAACAAATGAACATTTACATTATAACTAACAAATCTATATACACAAATTAATGTATTTGAAGTTATAACTTTAAAAAACAAACATAAAAAAATCAACAAAAAGAAATCTAAATCAATTTCTTCATTAGTTTGAGCATTGACAATAAATGAAATCTAAATCAGTACCCAAACACAATCCATTAAAATCAGACTTTTTTGAGATTATTCTCTATATTATAAAAAAAAAAATTAAAACAATCCAACAAAAATAAAGAACAAACAACAAGAACTCTTTGGAAATTAAAGCAATCATGCTGATCTATATAGACCATCATACATAGCATCTATAGACAGTGGATATGCAACAAAATCCACTATCAATGTCCCTGCTCGTTCTCTATTCTTACTAACATTAGGATGTTCAATGGAAGACCTGAGGAATTGAAATCTAATGCAAACTGTCTCACAGATGCCATGGAACTGAGGTTCAATTCCGTTACATCAACTTTGGCGGAGGGGATTATGATGGACAATAGAGAAGAGATGATGATGATGATGATGATGATGATAATGATAACCTTCGAGTGGCGGAGAGAAAACACGCAGAAGAAAGTGAGGAAAAAGAAGATAATAATAGCGTTAAAAAAGAACTAAAAAAGGCTATTTTACAAGTGTGATGAATTTGTTATTCATAGTGCAATATGGACCGACGGGTCCATGATATAATTTGCCGCTATACACAAATCACAATATTGAATAAACCTTTGACTAAGTGCCGCCAGAAGAAAGGACAAACAAAGTTGACGCTCGAAGCAGTTGTTATTCGCGGCACTACCTGAAAAGTCGTTGTTGGCGGTATCAATTGAAGAACCAAAAAAAAAAAGGATTCACCAAAAGAGCTATAAACGATGTCCGCTCTGATAACTGCCGCTGAAGATGATCAGCGGCAACGCCTCCTCAACCATCACTCTTCACCTCCTAATGGACACCAACACCAAGAAATCGCACCTTCCTTATCGTCAGACGAACCGGAACCACCGTCTTCTCCGCCTAATCAGCGGCTCATTTCTCTCGACGTCTTCCGTGGACTCACCGTCGCTGTACGGTTTCTAACTCTAGTAATTTCATAAAGTTCAGTTGTAATTAAATCATTCAGTAGTTTTTTTTTGGTTGTTATTTGATTAGTAGCAGTAGTTAAAAACCTAATGAACTCTATTTAGTTCAATTTAATTTGTTTAAATTTATTTTACAGCTGATGATTTTAGTTGATGATGCCGGAGGAGCTTTTCCTGCTATTAATCATTCCCCGTGGTTTGGTGTGACACTGGCAGATTTCGTGATGCCATTTTTTCTCTTTGGTGTTGGTGTTTCTATCGGTTTAGTATTTAAGGTGAATCTTAGACTTGTAATTTGACTATGTTTATGAAGTCTGTACGTGACCATTGTTTAATTGTCTTGTTCATGATATGTGATATTATTGTGCAGAAAATATCTAATAAATCAGTTGCAACCAAGAAAGTCATGTTGAGGACAATTAAACTATTTCTTTTGGGTGTCTTGTTGCAAGGTAGGCTGCTATGTATTTGCTACAAATAATCATGATTTTTCTGCCATTGCTAAGTCAAGTGACCAAGTGACGAGTTGGTTCCTCCTTGTTTGTTTATTTGTCTAGCGTTGATTATTGATGTTTCAGGTTGTAATGTTACAAGTGTTTCACTATTTTTCGTGTACAATATTATACTTGTTTTGATTACAACAGTTGCTTTTATATTCTTGCACTTTATTGACATTATGCTAATATCAAACTTGGCTCTGCATTTTCCATTGGAATTTACTTAGGTGGGTATTTCCATGGGCGTAACCATTTAACATATGGGGTTGATGTGGGCAAGATACGTTGGTTGGCTGTACTTCAGGTAAAATTCTTAAGAAGAATCAGCTGAATGAATCTTGTTTGGTGTTAGGTTTAAAGAATTTGGATGCTGCAGATGTGAACTTTTGGAAATGTCTGGATTTACTTAAATTTATAATGCCAATTGGAATATTAGAGACAGTTCAATGGGATATACACATTGGCTGAGTTTGGCATTAATAGGGGATTGCCTTGATTTATAAAGACTTTGTATGACATGATTTTATATAAATCTGCATGAGAAGCATTGCATCATACAACTCAGAAATCCATGTGACTTGTTTAATCGTTTCTTTTATGTTTGACAAATTTTGGTAGTGAAGTTTTACTTCAGATGTATGCTCATATATTATAAAGCTAAGTTTTCTATAATTTGCAGAGGATATCAATTGGGTATATGTTCGCTTCAATGTCAGAGATCTGGCTTGTGGACCATATCATGGTTGACTCCCCTTTGGCTTTCGCTAAGAAATATTACATTCAGTGGTTAGTACTTAGTTCTGTTAGAATCTATACCATTTCCTACACTCTTGCTGCTCCTATGCAAGCAGACAATTTGGTTAACTGGTTATATTGAGACCAAAAGCTCTGGTTGTCTTTCATGCATATGCTTTTTTCTTTTCTTTTTTTTTCAATATTTGCTGTTCGCATCAGATTGCTAATAAATTATAATCAAACCATTATTTTTTATGAAGGAGAAACTAGATTATAGGTGCCTTTTCTTTCACCATTTTTCGGCAAAGTTTGTCATGATCAGGTAGATCATATGACAGAGTACCTTAAATCTAGATTTATTTTATTGCCCGACTCATGTTCATTATGAGTGTAAGAAATATTATTTACATCAATAGTAAAACAGGAGGTACGTTTTTGTTTTCGTCTGAATTGACCAAACATCTTTAGTTCTTTACTTCATTTTTGAGCTATCTAAGATGATGAAGTTCTGTCCCTATATCTATCTTGTCAACACTTTGAAGTTAAACATTTACTATATTTTGCAGGGTGGTTTCTTTGCTACTATGCTCCTTGTACATGTGTTTGCTGTATTTTCTTTTTGTTCCAAACTGGGAATTCGAAGCTTCAAGCGTGAATCTGTTTGATTATGCATCTGGTACTCAAACTGTGAGTTGAATCATATAATCTCAGCACTTAATGAGAAAATACTATGAAGTCTTAGATCCACATTATCCACATTGAAAAGTTTGGGCAGTTGGAACAAATGATGACAATTTTTCCCTCTAAAGTTATATTTTAATTATTTTTTCAAACAAATTTTTGCTAATATAAAACCTTAATTCTAGTCTCTCTCTCTATCTCTATGTTCTGGAACTAATTTGGACCAACATGTGTGTTTTATAGGTGATTTGTGGGGTAAGTGGAAGTCTTGAACCTCCTTGTAATGCAGTTGGCCTGATCGATAGATTTTTTCTTGGTGAACATCATCTATATCAGCATCCTGTGTACAGAAGAACAAAGGTTATTTCCTGGATAATGCTCAAGCATCAACTTTCTTATCTGTAAAGGATTTTAACCTTAATTATTCACGCAGCAATGTAGCGTTAACTCTCCTGATTATGGACCTCTGCCTCCAAATTCACCTTCTTGGTGCCTTGCTCCATTTGATCCTGAGGGTATCTTAAGGTTAGCTTTCCCTTTTTTCTTCTTCTTCATTTATCAGTTCCTTACCAGTATTAGACTTTGGTTCTGGACTCTAAAAAGGAACCTGAAAATGAAATATATTGATGACAAACATGTGCATTTCTTGCTTATGGTTTAGTTCTCTAATGAGAAAGTACTACATTGATAGTCAGTATTCATATTGTTTGATTGTGCAAGCCCGTTGGACACTTAAAAATGCTCATTATATTCTTGCATAAAGATTATTTACTCAACTGTCATGTCATTGTTCTATTCTTTTGACAAACTAAAGTCCTTTTTCTATTATCTATATTCTAACTATTTGAATGTAAAATACTAAATTTTTTTGCTGAACAAAAAATTTTCAGTTCCTTGATGGCTGCTGTTACATGTTTTTTGGGCTTGCATTTTGGGCATATACTTGTTCATTTTAAGGTATGATACTTATTGGGCTAGGAATAGATGTGCTTTCATAAGTTAATTATCTCATGCCTTTTATCATGTAAAAGTTCATAGATCTGTCTTAACAAAGTGGTTTGATGTGGATTCTGCTGATAATATGTGCTATAATTTTTTGTCGCAGGACCACATGCAGAGGATACTTTTGTGGTTGATCTCTTCATTCTCTTTGCTGATTACTGGATATGTTTTGAAACTGCTTGGTAATTACATATTAAACGATCTACTCAATAATGGGTATCCTTTCAGAATATCCACTTTGTTTTCTCTGGATAATGTTTGTGGAAATTGCAGGCATTCCTTTGTCTAAACCACTCTATACGTTGAGCTATACGTGCATCACAGCAGGAGCATCAGGATTGCTTTTAACCATCATCTTTTATGCAGTGAGTTTATTGCTCTTTTGTGGGGATATACGCCTTTTCGCACAGGCTCCATTCAAACTTTATATGCAAAACTTGGCATAAACATTGACTCTTGAATTTGTAGTTCTCTAGGCAGAGAAAGTGTATAGCTGTCTTTCCATTCCCAAATCCTGAATGTACACCTGGTCTCCATTACAAACGGCTTGCTTCAGTTGAGCAACACAAGATATGATTATCACTTCAAGTTGCAAAAGGTTTTGAGCAATTGAGATGATGAAGATATAGTCAAAAGCGAGAAGGTAATTTATTATGGCTACCCGTGTAAATTATCCTCAGGCCTTTTTGTATGAATGTTGGTCATTTGCATTCAATAATGTTTCCATCTCCTCGTCATCTTTTGTGATATCTGCTCAATCGATCAGAGTCAGACTCTTGTCTAACCAGTATTTTGAGGTCCCACAGATTTGTGCAAAGGAAAGTGATTTCAGATATCAGGCTCCTGCCATGCCAATTGGCTAAATCAGCGGGACTTTTTAGGTTTACGTAGCATATTGCAACTTGAAGAGATAAGCATCTCATGTTTGGTAATGGACCAAGTATGCTCTTTGGAGATGGGATTGACAACTACTTTCTCACACAAGATGACAAGAAAATTAGAAATTTAAGTATTATCAAAATTTGACCAATTATTAGCTAAGAATTATGATCTGGTATTGCCATCAGTGTGCTGTGGGATTTTGTAAATGTCTCCAATTATTGGTGTATTCTGTTTTACAGGTTCCTCCAATGGCAAGTTTCATTACTTTGCCCCAAATTCTTAAGCTAAACCCATAAATTAACAGCCAAGGCCCATTTTTTTAACATACATGTATACGTGTATATAGGGCCAAGGATGAAGGAACTAACTATCAAAGATTTCTAGATGCATCTCAAAATGATTTTTGTTAACAGTAGTAATTATTGTGCCATGCTTGGGAGATAAGGAAGTGGTTGTCAATTTACGGGGCCGCATTGAAACTTGTTGCTCCATCTTTAAAAGCCATTCTGAAAGACCCACTATTAGGTGGTGCTAGTGTTAAATTGTTAATATGAGAAATTGCATTGGGCCGTATGTGGTGCAGGTTGATGTCAAGCATTTTAGAAAGCCAATGGTGATACTTCAATGGATGGGAATGAATGCACTCGTTATTTATGCTTTGGCGGCCTGTGAACTTTTTCCTGCAGCACTGCAAGGTTTTTATTGGCGTTCACCCGAAAACAACTTGGTAAGGCCTTCATCTCCTCTTGATTTTTACTTAACCCACCTGAAAATAACCCGCCCCTTTGATTTGATTTGCTCTGTTATGTTTTTGCCTGTTTCCTGTTCATAGAAATGGGAAAGTAGCTCTCTTATTAGTTATACGAAGTGTGTAAATTAAGCGATTTTGTGTGGAAATAATATGGAAATTAAGTGATTCTGCTTGGATTTTTCGATAATTCTATAAGCCGACTTGACCAAAAATGACTTCCAGGTTGACAGAACAGAATCTTTGTTGCGCGCCACAGTCCATTCAGAGAAGTGGGGCACCCTAGCTTTTGTGATTGTGGAAATCTTATTTTGGGGCCTTGTTGCTGGTTTCCTACACATGAAAGGCATATATGTAAGACTGTAAAAGCATGTACATACTTTCATTTTCACTGTGAACGACAAGCTTTTGCTTGTTTAGTAATATTTTAATATATTATGCATTTATACCACTCATATGTGAATAATACAGTCTACTCGTGGCCATCCTTGCTGAATTCTCTTCCCTCCACATTGCTTCCTTGCTACTACCCTTTGTCCCTTAAAACGTTCAAACCTTAATAGAGTTAAGTATCTGCCTCTCTGGAAGATCTACATGAGCTTTCCCTATCTCATATTAATGTCACTAGTTTATTCATTCTAAGCTCTTCGATTCCTAAAGGTGTTTTGAGATAGAGACAAGACATTTTGTGATTTTAGTGTTCATAAGAGGCGCAATCTGTTAATCATTCATCCGGACAGGAAAAGAAATTTAAAAGATGACACCAAAAAAAGAAAAGGGGACACAGAAAAGGACAACTTGGTGAGTTTTGTGAGACCTACAGCTGACGCAACTGAAACTCATTGGTACAGAGGCGAATTAAATATTAGAAAGTCCGCCCTCCACACACACAACAAAAAAAAAATGGCAATTACCTGTGTGGATTAGATTCATATTACGAGCTCAGCTTTAACTCCTTGAAATAAACAAATAGATAACTGGATTTCTTAGGATTAAGTTTTAAGGAGACATATATATCAATCTAGCAAATAATCTAAAATCTTATTTTCTCAAAGAAAGCCTGAAAAACTTCAATCCACAAATACGGCTGTCAAAAGTAGGTTAGAGTTCACAAGCATAAAGCTATCGACAGAGTTTCCGTGCAAAAAGGGGATTACTATAGGAGCACAACGCACTATTATTTCTGATAACCACTTCAGGATAAAAAGAACACTTGAGGACTCCAAAGATAAGCACTTTTTAATCAAAGCTCACAAGTTCATTAATTACCCCAATGGTGAAAAAAAAAAAAGAATAAGAATCCAAAGATCAATCATTGTCTTTGATAAAGGGCCGAGTGATTAAAGTATAGTTATACTCACAGTAAGGAGCTTACGCACATCAAAGGTTGCTGCTGCTTTGGTATATTTGGTTTCTTCCAATTAAAGGTACATATAGCATATAGAGTTTTCTTTCGGCCGTAAACAACTATACCCTTGAACTTTGCCAGCTTCAGATTCCACTACCACATGCTGATGTGAACTTGAAAAAGATGATGACGATGATCTTGTCTTTCGCAAGTCCATATTATAAGTAGCTAATACTTGCTGTGTCTCCTGCACATAATCTTTGTTTTTGCTCCTTCCACAAACATCTTTCTGTATTTGAGAAAGATGGCGACTGATAAAGCCAATGCTGAGGTCTTAGACACGCACACTGACAGCAACCGAGAGAACTCCGCAGAGTCATCACCTGTCAGCAGGGAATCAACTGCACCCCGTTTTGGAAAAGCACTTGCACACAGGGCACTTTATGCCTCAAGCAGCCGCCGTGCTGGAAGTAGAAGCAAAAAGGTAAGAAACAATGACATGAGAACATTACCAAGTAGGCTAAGCAAGGTTTCATTGGCTGATGATGAAGAAAAGTAGGGGAATATTGGTCCATATATAGCAAATGTACTATGTATGTCTCATGTTCTGTTCAGGAAAACATCATTTAGTTCTGTTATGTGCCTTCTTGTAATATACTCGACTGGTAATGAAGCTCCATGTAAGAAGCTGATGCTGAATAGATAGCTGTATTACAAACAAGCAGCAACAACGATAATGTTCATGATTATTTAAATATACTAACCACTAAGATTAAACGAACAAATTCCCTCTTTTTTTAACAATTTGGTAGGGCAACAAGCAACAGAACCCACCCCTATATTGTATTTAACTGCAAAAGACAAGCATGAATTCGCTGAAACTTTAATTTTTCTAAAGAGCAGAAGAGAATATGATTGAGACTACCACCGACAGTCAGTCAGAAATACATTATTTTTGTTCTCTGACAGTCCCTCATCAGTTCCAATATCATCAGGACACGAGTCAATGCCACTTTCAGAAGTTCATTTCATTTACATCTCGGACATGACTTCCCATTAACGCATATTCACAATAAATAAGAGGCAACCCTGCTTAGATTAGTATTATGATTTTGTAGGATGTGTGTTTCTTCCTAGGTTGTGGTTTTTGCTAAATTATATAACATGTGCAATTTGGGATATGAAGAAAGGTAACCATCGAAATCTTACTACATGTATATTTTGAAGAGAATTGATAACATTAAACTATGCAACCATATGTGGATCGCAACGTCTTAATTACATAACTCCAAAACATTGGATTAAAAGAAAGATTTTTTTTTTCTACAAATAACCAAGCGAAAAAAATAAAAATACCGTTAATTTTTTTAAAAATATATGGTATTTGACAATAATTATTTTAAAAATATACCAAAACAAGCTCTAAAATAACTGAAACAACCAAATAAAACCACAAATAACTCATATAAAAAAATAACTAAAATAACTAGAACAATTGAAAACAACCAAAACAATAGAAACTACCAAAATAAAAAAATCACAACACACACTCATCAAACTAAGGAGAACCCAAGAATTGACAAAAATCTATCAATACCATAATACCAAAAACACAAATCCAAAAATAAAA
>CATIWM010276812.1:0-10246 GCA_949671775.1 Mallotus repandus
CAAATAAACATCTATGGCCTTTGAAGATGAAGATTAGACTCTGAAAATGATTCTAGACCTTCACTTTTACTTGGTAATTCAGCTCTTTTTTTTTTTGTATGTGATAATAATGAAGAAGAAGAATGAGGAGGAGAAGGAAGAAAATCCTTCCCTCTTAAAGACACGTCCAAACCCTTTTTTTTTTTTTAATAATAATAATAATAATACTAATGATAGTCATGAACATAACAAAACCACTTTAAGCCCTTTTATTTTTGTCATTAACCAATTTAAGCCCTTAACTTTCTAATTCTTATTATGGACTTAATATCACGCGTATTACATCTATTTTTCATGACTATATGATCTGCATGTTATGAAAATAAATGAAAATGTATTATGTGGGCATTACAGAATATTTAGCCAAAAATTGAATTTATTCTGGCTTTGATAGTCTTTGTTCTAATCGAAACAAACAAGCATAAAAAGGATATATAATGTACAATATTGTACCATACATCCCCCACAAGCTAATATTAATTTTAATCACTTGATGAACTTTGAGGTAAACTTAAATCATTTATCTAGCCAAATACCTATTGACTTAATAAGTTTGGCTATCTCCAAAGATTTCATTTACCTTGTGATATTTGTGGCGTGATGGGATTTTTGTGCAAGGTGTATTTGGCAAGTTCTTGCCAAAATAATTTTTAGTTTCCGAACCTGCATGGATCATCATTTTTGAATTCTTAGTGCACTAATGATGTCTTGCTCTTAATCTTTGGAAAAATTATTCTCAAATATTTGTTTAACCAAATGCTATGATCTTGTTTGGCTTTGTGATTTGGATGAATGTCTTGGGGTAATAGAATTAATTTAGCCAAAAATTAATTTTGCTAGCATTGCACATTATGTCTTGTTTACTACTTTCATTTTTTTGGCTTATTTTGGCAACTCTAATGCCAAAATAATTTTACCCTCTTGATACATTCATTTAGCCAAGTGAATTCAATTTACCTTAGTCATGTCTTTAACAAAATGTAATCCCTATTTTCTTGCTCACTTAGCTCTAATAGGAGTGATAAAATCAAAATTTAAAATTCTGATTTTAAGAATTAATTCCTTCAAGAAAAATTCAGTCGTTGCTCCTTTTGGCCGAATGTTTGGTAAGTCATGCCAAAACAAACATATCTTGCATTTGATAATTTCTTTAAAGTTTATGTCTCCTTAAATGCTTGGAAATGTGATGAGCACAAAACATGTTCATTAGCTTAATTTAGCTTTGTAATTCGACCATATTTTGGCAAGTCTCATGACAAAATTTTGTCTCCGCAATCTTAAAGAATGTCATTTTAATTTCTTAATGCATTCATTTAGCCAAGTTAATTTATTTTCTAACTTAGCCACATAACCTGTAATTTGAGAAAAATTATTTAACCAAAATTAAAATCCCCAAAAATTAATTATTCTCAAGAAAATTCATTATTTTAGCAATTAATACCAAAATGATTCCATCATGAATGCATTTTTAGGTTTTTCTTCAAGACTTGTGCATTTAAATACTATCAACCGAAAAAATTGGTTATTTTAGTTCATTTATTCTTTGTAGAATTTAGCTTTATTTTGACAAATTCATGCCAAAATAATTCCACATACTTAATTTGAACACTTAGCCAAATAAACTCTTCTTAGATTTAGCTTTAAGCTTGCAAGTGCTTTGTTTGCTTGGTTATAAGAATGAAATTCAGATTTTTAATTTGTTGCTAATCTTTCATTCTTGAATTTTAAAAGCACTCTTAATCAGAAATTTATTCATGCTCTTGGCTTTCTTTCAATTATTTGGCCAATTACCAAACATTTACATATCTAGGAAAAATGCCAACCTAGCTATTATAGCCCAATTATTTTTAGCCAAAAATACTAAAATTTTAGTGTAAAAATCTGCATTTTGGCTTAAATTTCAAGCACAAATTTTTAACTTTCATTTCTTCCTTGATATGGATAAAGTTTATATCCTTGTCAAAGCCATATGCACATTCACACGAAATATCACACCTTTAGTGCTGACTTTAAAGGTCAAGAATAAATTTAATATTTTCTTTCAAGCAAGCTTAGCTTAGAGGTGATGTGTACACTCTTGATTTTTAGCTAAGGCTCATCACTTAGCTTATTTAATCTAAACTTTGATTTGGCAATCTAATTTTAGCATTGAGACTATTCTTCCTCTTGCCAAACTTTATCTTAGTGTATACCTTTTAAGCAAATAAATTAGCCTAGCTTTAGCCAATATTTTGTGCTTTAAAAACAACATATTTCTGCTCAAATATTGCGAATTTAGCCAAAAATTCTGGTTTGCTATTATTCTTTCTACAAGAAGAAAAAAATTTGGCTTTGTACAAAATGACCAAAAAATGATTTTAAATTGCATTCCTTGTATATTGTCCATGTCTACATGTATGTTTACTTCAAGATTTCATGCTTTCATGCTAATCTCAAACCAAAATGAATTTAATCACTCTTGGCATCAACCTTCTTAGATATTCATAAATCTTGTTAAAACAAACACACCATGTTTTGACTTTAGCCAATTGTCTAATTGTCCTAGTTTTACCATTTATCCTTGGAGATTTAATAGGCTCATCACTTTCTTTTTGTGTCTTGATCGAATTAAGAAACTAGACATACATCTTTTCCAATTTCTAGTTGAATAAAATTTTCAACTTAAAATCTTAGGCTATATGCTTCAAAATAAAATTTTGTTTAGCATAATGTGCCAAAATAAAATTGTGGGAAATAAGCATTATTTTAGCTCTTCAAGCCAAAATTTAATTAAAGAACAAATTTGGCCTTATTTGGCCAAAAATTAATTTTAGTGCCATACTTTCTTTAAGTCATCCTTAGCCATTTTAATTATTAATTCCATAGTTATATTCATATTTGTTTTGTCTTGCTAAAATTGGAGAATGTTTTTAGCAACAAATTTCCATGGGCTTAACTTAAAATGGCTACACTAGGCACTGTTTTAACCAAATCCATGTTACCAACCTGCTTGTTGACCTCAACTTTAGTAACACATGGATGATGAATCTATGAAGTAAACTCTTATTAACCCTGACATCAATATAGTCACCAATTTTGAAGGTGTTTAGATAATTATTATATTTTACCCTTTTTTTTCTTATGAAATCAATTCTTTTGCCTTGGGAAAATTATCAAAATGCATCATTCTCATCTCTTAACACCACTTTCCCAAATTAATTTTGGCAAGAATTTACCAAAACTTAACCTTTAATTTACCTTGGATTTCCATACTCTTACCTGCGAATTATTTTCCTTGGGGAAAAACCGTTATTCCATCCAACATGTTTAGCCAGTGATAGCTAATGAATTGTTCATGTATTATTGCAAACAAGCATGTGGCTTAGAAAACCACAATCACTTTCACCTACTTTCCAAGAGCAAAAATTATTAGTTTTAGCAATAAATAGCCAAAACGATATATATTTGCACGATTCATTTAAATTCAAGGCATTTATCATCCTAAGGCCAAATTAATTGTGATTTAGCCTTATTTTAATATTTCTTGCTTGGAAATTTTACTATGCATTTTAGGAATTTTTGCTTTTAACTTTAATTTTGATATGCTTGCCCTTTCTCATTAATTGTTTGTCTTTGTTCAGTAAAAATGAATCCTGAATCCTCCAATGCTCCAAGCCAAACTCCTCCTCCTTTGGCCTCAGATTACAATAGTGCTATAACATTTACAACAACACAAATATTTCTTTTATTTCCATTACCTCTAACTTTAAGAGTTAAAACTACTCTTTTACTAAAATTTTCTCTTTTCTTTCCAACCAGTTGGTAGCTTTACTTTGCTCCCACTCGAGAAACACATGTTTACACCGATGAGGCTAGGGATGACCTAGAGGTATTCTTTATTATATTTGGTTGTTTAACCAAATATTAATATTGAGTTAATTACTCTTCCATTCTTCTAACATTTAAATTCACAGGTAATTAAACTCAAAATTATCAAGGATATAAAAATAAATCCCTAACCTGAAAACCTTGATATCAAGTAAATTTTTCTCCTCTTTATCCATTCAACCCCTTTTATTTGATTTTATTCCTTATCTGAGCTTGTAAATTTTAGGTATTTCTCATATAGAGGGAAGAATAGCACTGCAATTACTTTACTTCCTCATTCATCTTACTCTGTTCCAAAGGAAGAACCTCCACTCCCCTACCTTGGCTCCTCAGCCAAAGACCTTATTTTCTTGAAAGAATGTAAGGCTGCTCCATCTTACCTTAAATCTTCGGTAAGGCCCTGTAAAGATTGGAACAAATGGGTAGAAAAACTAAAGCCCTAATGTAGCATTTTATGGGATCAGTTTGGTATTTTTCAATTCATTCTCATGACAACTAAGCATATTACATACCAACCTTCTCTTCTTTTAGCTGCATTAAGCTTTTAGTCACCCTCATGTAACTACTTTATCTTTCCTTTTAGTCATATGACCATTACTTTGTTAGATGTCTTTGTGATAACAGGGCTACCCATCCTAGGAGATGGCACTGTTTGTTTGATAGATGAGTTTGGATATATAGAAACAAACATCTCCTCTAGGACTTATGACACTTACCCTAAGGTTGTTTCTCACTATTTGCCTTTAACTGGCAAACCATCTGCTAAGGAACATATTGCCTTTCTCTGGGTCTTGATTTGCAAGTATATCTTTTGTCCTTCTTCAGCTAGACCCAATATTGAGTATTTTCCTTTGGCTAAGGCATTAGCTCATGGGGATCATTTAGCCTTGGGATGTATTTTTCTTAGTAGTTTATACTCTAACTTGAGGAAAATTGTCAGCAGAGAGCCTTTTCATTACCTAGGTAGGGGAGCCTAGTTTTTACAATGTTGGCTTTTGGCTTACTTTCTTGAGTTCAATGATGACTTGTCAGCTTCCACCATTCTTCCTCTCCTTGACATTGGAGGCACCTTTATTTCTTATGTATGCAAATGGAAGCATAACAAAATTCTTACCTTTTTCATGAAATCAAGAGATAGGGATAAGAGCAAATTATCTATCTTTGAGAGTCCCATTGATAAGCCTAGGTGGCTTAACCATTTCACTTTATTTCCTGACTTGATCTATAGATAGATCTTTTGTAGAGCCACAACTCCTAGGCCTTTCATCCTTAGGGGTAAGAATGCATTTTGCAGAGAAAGTGACTTGCCATTCACTTCCCTCTCTTTTGAATTCTATTTTCC
This sequence comes from Mallotus repandus, assembly GCA_949671775.1. NCBI lineage: Eukaryota > Viridiplantae > Streptophyta > Magnoliopsida > Malpighiales > Euphorbiaceae > Mallotus > Mallotus repandus. The sequence continues at coordinate 5,249 of CATIWM010276812.1, forward strand.
ATTTCTATGTAGTCATCAGTTTGGACTACAAACCTGTATTCCTCCTCCTTTTTTAGACTCCCATCTCATCCCTTTTTTTGGATTGGACCCTTGTTCCTGCTCTAAAGAGGTAATAGCAGACATCTAAAAAGGGTTTAGACACCTTACATATTATACCACCATCATGAATTATAAGTGATCATAAGAATTATTTGAAATGGTGGGAGAATAGGTACAAATATTTGACCTTTTTTGCAACTACAATTACCCTAAGCAAAAGCAATCCAATCTAGGAGAGTTTCAAAAAGAGACAGGTAGTTACCCCTCCTCCTCCACCAAGTCGTAAGTCTTCCAGATTAAGCACCTTGCAGTCTTCCTCCAAAGGCAAAAGCAAAACAAAAATTGAGATTGAAGAGATAAAAAATGAAGAGAGTGACAATTTAGTTCTTGGTTCTAGTAAGTTCTTCATCTTTTATCATTATTTTCTTTTTGCTTTTATCTCTTGTAAACCTCATTTCTTTTTGGAAAACAGCTGATACCCATGAGACTGAAGCTCCTCAAGATCCACATTCCCCTACAAAGTCTTCTTCCACTAAGGAGGACATTTCTTTCCTTATGTAAGAGACTAATTCAAGCAAGCAAAAAGCCAAGACTCCTTCTCCCTCTCCAGTTTCTGCTAGCATTGCATCCCCTTTGACTCAGGTTTGAATTTGCCACTTTCTTTTTAACTTTAAACTTTACTTAAAATCCAGCTCCTACTAATCACTTTGTCTTTTATGTAGAAAACCAAGACTTAGTGTCCCCTTAGCGAGGATGATTTGGGTTTGGATCTCAGTTTCTTTAACATCCCTTCATTAGCTGCTGTGACCAGTCCACTTCCTGATCAAGATCAAGTTGATAAAGCTAAAGAATCTTTGAAATCATTTCTTAACTTGGAGATTACTGGATTGAGAGAGATTCAAAGATCTACTTTGCTAAGTGATCTTAGAATTTTGGAGCAGAACACAAATCGATAGCTGTGGGACCAAGTCATCTAGAGCTTTACTCTTTTGGATGATTTTAGTGCTACACAATTAGATGCTTCTAACCACTTTACACTTTTTCACTAGCGAAAAGAATATTTCTTATCTAAGCAAGCCAAGGTGAAACAGATAAAAATTATTGAAAGTGAGGCTAAAGCATCTTTTGACCAAAAGGAGTAAGAAATAGCAATCTTGAGAGCTAGACTTCAAATTCTGGAAGTTGAAAGAGATGAAATACTTCATAAGAATGAAGTCATGGCTAATGAGTATAAAGCTACCACTTCTAGAGTTTAAAAACATGGGACAAGCTTTGGCCAATCAGAAAGATGTTGTGGTTGAATGGATGAAGCAAGAGCAGGAGGCCATGACTATTAGGCAAAAATGCCTAGAGATTTGGGACACTTTTAAAGGATTTGACTTTAATTCCCTTTGATTTTCATATTTTGAACTTGACTTTATTGTATGACTTATCTATTATGATGATAGCTTTGAGTTAGGCTTATGGATATTTATTTCCTTTGAGGATTTTCATGGCTTGTTAGCCTATGATGGATGCTTGGAGATTATAGATTTCTATGGTGTAGTGTTGATGAATTATTTTGGATATTCTGTTTTTGTTGAATTTGTGCATTTCACGTAACAATTCACACACTTAACACCACAGCCATTCATTATATTTGGGAAAGGCTCAATTGCAACAGAAATATTGCCAAAATTTTATCACTTTACTGTTCACAGTACTGTTCAACAAACCTAATTGCCTAATAAAAATGACACACAAAACTAAACAAACTTCTTTATTTATTTAATTCAAAAAGATAGCTATATATACCATTTTATATCCAAACCAAAACATAACAAAAATATCACCAATATATTTTGGTGATCATTTGGCCAAAGGCCATTACAAAAATTCTCAAGCCTCCTCTCCCTTCTCCCACATAGTGGGAAATATTTCTTTTAAGTACCTGCCATTGATGAACCTTTTATGTGGAATCCCATCAAGGCTTGCTAACTGGTATGCATTGCCGTCTAAAATTTGATGAATTTTAAATGGACCCTCCTAATTGGGAGACCATTTTCTCAGTTTTTTATCTTTAGTCCTAGATGGCAAAATGACTTTCTAGACTAGATCACCCTCTTCAAACTTTTTTTTTCTAATTCTTTTATTATAGAGTCTGAAAACCTTCTTCTTTTGAGCTACCATACTGGTAAAGGCTCTCAGCCTTTCTTCATCCATATTTTCTAGCTCCATTAATGTGGCTTCAGAGAATTCCTCTGGTGTTAGATCATTTTGCTTTGCTACCCTCAAAGAAGGAACACATACTTCTAGGGGCAAAATAGCATCATGCCCAAAGGTAAGGGTAAACAGACTAGTATCAGTAGCTTTTGTTTTGAGGTCTTGTATGACTAGAGAGTTTCAGATAGAATTCTTGGCCAATCTCTTGGGTTTTCTTCTAACATTTTTTCAAGAATGCCAATGATGATTTTGTTGGATGCTTCTACCTAACCATTAGCTTGAGCATAGTGTGGGGTTTAAGTCAAGTGCTTGATGCCATAATCCTCCATGAAATCTTTCATTTCATCATCAGTCAACATTGTTCCTTGGTCTGTTGTGATTGTCTGGGGCATTGCAAACTTGTGAACAATATGCTCTTTGATGAATGAAATGACATTTTTTTTCTGCACTTTCTTCATGGGGATTGCTTCCACCAATTTCGTAAAATAGTTAGTGGCCACAACGATAATGCTATGGCCATTAAAAGAAGCTGGATAGATTTTTCCAATAAGGTCTATAGCCCAACCTCTGAATGGCCAAGGTTTTACCACATAATACAGATCATCGGCTGGTACCCTCTGTATGCTTTTATGTTTCTGGCACTGTTCACACCCCTTTGCATATGTGATGCAGTCTTTCAAAATTGAGGGCTAAAAAAAACCATGGCTACGAATCAACCATCTCATTTTCCTTCCAGCTTGATGGGCACCACAAACACCTTCATGCACTTATTTTAAAATCTCCATGGTTTGAGGAAATGAAGGGCACCTTAATAGTAGTCCATCAAGAGTTTTTCTGAAAAGCTCATTTTCAATCAGGACATAATTCAAGGACTGAGCTCTAACTCTGAATGGAGCCTTCTTAGCAAGATTTTCTAAGTAACTTTTAATGTTAGTGCCCTAATCTCCTGCTACATTCAAGTCATTATTGAAAAACTTAAATTACAATCCTCTTTCATGGATGGAAGGGTGAGCTTTTTTCTGCACAAAAATCAACTTGTGAGTTAATTCTTCTGACATTCTCAAACTAGATGCTACCTGAGACAATTCATCAGCTTCCCAATTAGATTCTCTAGGTATATGCATATAAGACACATTTTTAAAAGAATAAACAAGTTAAATAACAACAGTAAAATAAGGTGCTAAAGAGATGCTTGTGCATTTATATTCTCTTATCAATTGTTTAATTACAAGTTGAGAATCTCCAACTATTAATACCTCTTTAACTCCAAGAACTTGGAGAATTTCAAGGCCTATGATTAGGGCCTCATACTCCGCTTGGTTATTGGTGCATTCAAAATCCAGAGTGAAACTAAGGGTTGTTTTTATTCCAGAAGGTGAAGTGATTACCACACCAGCCCCAACTAATTTATCTATGGATGACCCATCAAATTTGAGCACCCAAGGCTAAATATCAATTTCATATACTGGAAGATCTTCCTCTTCTTCCTCTTCCATAGTTCCCTGGGTTGGGTGATCAGCCAAAAAATCTGCCAGTACTTGTCCTTTCAATAATTATTGAGGATGATACACCAGCAAAAATTCAATCAAGCTTAGCAACCACTTCCCAATTTTTCTTAACAAGACTAGTCTGTTCAATATGTATTTTATCAAATCAGTCTGTGAAATAACATATACTCTAAGCTTCAAGAGATAACATCTTAATTTAGTGTAAGCAAAATATAATGTCAGACATAATTTCTCAATAAAAGAGTATTTTATTTCAGTGGGAGTTAAAATTCTACTGAGATAGTAAATAGCCTACTCATGTCTTGATATATTATTTTGAGCTAAAAGACACCCAGTGGATTCATTTGCGGCTGAAATATATAATCTCAATGGAACTCTCTCTCTCGGGCGAACTAAAACATATGGCTTAGACAAATAATTTTTAATTTTATCAAAGGCATATTGATGTATTTCTTCCCATTTTAATTCAGCTTCCTATCTTAGTTTTAACAAATCAAAAAATTTCTTAGTTTTTCCAGTAAGGTTAGAAATAAACCTCTTTAAATAATTGATTTTCCCCAAGAATCTTTAAAGCTCTTTCTTAGTTTGAGGCGGCCTGGCTTCAAGCATGATCTTTGCTTTGTTCTTATCTATCTCAACTCCTCTTTAATGCACAAGAAATCTTAGGAAGTTACTAGCCCATACACCAAAAGCACATTTAAGAGGGTTAAGCTTCAAATGATGCATTCTCATTCTCTCAAAACTTTTTCTTAGGTAAACAACATGATTAGAGGCCTTTTTTGACTTTACCACTATATCATCAATGTAAACCTCCATATAGTGGCTGATCATATCATGAAAAATAGCATTCATAGCCCTTTGGTATGTAGCACCAATATTTTTCAAGCCGAAGGGCATAACCAGCCATTCAAAAGTCCATATTGCTCCTGGACATCTAAATGCGGTCTTGGACACATCTTCTTTTACAATAAAAATTTGATTATACCCTAAAAAGCCATCCATGAATGATAGAAGTTCATTCCTGGAGGTAGCATCAATTAACATATCAGCTACATGCACTACATAAACATCTTTAGGAGTGGCTAAATTTAAATCCCTAAAGTTTATACAGACTCTAAGTTTACCATTCTTTTTTATTATAAAGACTATATTAGAAAGCCACTAAGCGTACCTGGTTGGCCTGATGAAGCCAACTCTGAGCAATTTTTCAATCTCATTTTTGACTTTTAATTCTACTTCCTTTAACATT
>CATIWM010276917.1:0-11566 GCA_949671775.1 Mallotus repandus
GCTTGTTGTCTTCTTTTGTTGTGCTTTATTCTCATTTGTCTTGGGAGAACATAGATTGATATGCGAATTTTAGTCCATATATAAAAAATAATGGAAGTAAATATGTAAATATATATGATGGTGTAGATAAATATAGAGGTATGGAGATAATGAAGAGATTATAATATTAATGAGAAGATAAAATGATGAAGGAAAATTAAGAGTTTGTGCAATGAAATTTAGAATTAAATAATAAGGAATTAAGAGGAAGAAAGTAAGCTTTTGCAATGATAAAATTTATTGTTTTCATTAAAAAAATACGGTCTGCATCAAAGCGGGCTGCTATACGTATCAATCACTCTTTAATAAAATAAGGAAAAATTCATTATTTGTTAAAACACACAATATATTCGTCTTGTCTTATTCTTAAGGTCTCCCATTAACACTCTTTTTTACCACATTCTTCTCTAGCTGCAATAGTGCACGATGCACGTGCACTTTCACAGTAGTAAAGTCAATAAGTAAGAAGAGTAGCAAACTTGAGCATTAAGCAACAAACAGAAAATAAATCAAGCAAGCAAGATAACTTTTAAGAGCTGTCTTATTGCTAAAAAAAAAAATTTCCTTCTCCAAAGGAAACAATTGAACGGATATGCCAGCCAAATCCTTGCCATTTTGTGGGCACCTACGTGTGATTTAACGGGAGCATTTGGAGCAGTAGTGTCATCCAGACTCTTGACTTCATTTGTTGGTGTTTCTTTAAAATGAAGTTTTTCAGTTATCTTGGTCAGTAAAAAATAAGAAAAAAAAGAAAATTTTAATCAATGTTAGAGCAAAACCACAGTTTTGATACACTTACAATTTCTGCAACTGGTTTTGATACTTGAATAAGTGCATTTAAATTATTATAACCACAAAGCTTAATAATCTCAAACTGCAAAATTAAGAAATACAATTAAAATATATATATATATATATATATATATTCAACTAAAATGCAAAGCGAAATTATTTAGGAAATTAGCATAACAATCACCTGCATATCAACTGGCAAGCTAGATAATGGATCTTTGGCCTACTCATGATCACTCCCACGAGACAATTTCGAATTCTAATCCATTCAGTAGGTATTCTACCTACAATTAAAAAAAACACAGCAATAAGAAAACTGGGACGCCATAGAGATCTTAATCTGCAAAGCAAGAACGGGATTTAATAGCAAATATTCAATATATTTCATTAAATTATGCTAATAAAGAACGAAACAAAAACCTGAACCAATCCCAACGGAATCAGAACATTCCTTTTCTCAAAAGTAGTATTTGAATAAACTATCTATAAGAGAATATATTAACACACCTTGAAGATTGACATTGGGAGGGAAATTAAATTGTTTGGGTTATAAGCGCTTTAGGCTTATATAGCCTGCAAAAAGAAGCTCATTAACAGTAAACCGAATGTCATCAACGGTAATCTTGTGTGGCGCCTATTTGTGGTTATATTATATTCATATTATATTTGATCATTTTTATTCAAGAGTGATGATACATATAGTGACCCGCTTTGACATGGACCGCATTTTTTTAATGAAATTTTTTTTTTGATAGAATTGTCCCCTGCTTATAAGGGGGCAATTCTTTTTTATCTTATTTTTTTATAATTTCACGCGGAATCCACCATTTTTTATTGGCCACTATGTGAAGAATCATTTTCCTTTATTCAAATACTACCTTTTAACACGTCCCATCAAAGAAGTCGTAAAAGAATTACATGTTTGCTTCTTCTCTTATTCTCAAGCTCTCACTTACATGCTCAATTAACCATTATTAAACATTTGAGGACTAACTCAAATGGCAAGAGCACTTTGTTCTTGAAGGGTTGAGGTCATGGGTTTAATACTCTCTCCCCTCACTACGCATGTGAAACTCACCCTTGGTGGTGGTGTTCAGCCTCAAAACTTGAAAATCGGCTCAAACACCTTTTGAATGTTTAAATATGGGTTCATGTGAGTCTCTTTACAAAAATCACAGAAAATTGGACGAAGAATGATGAGTTTTATCACCAGCATAAGGTGGTGACAGGGGCAAGAAACAAGTTTAAGTCCCTTCTAACCCACTAAAATTAAATTAAGCAGGAGGTTGGCCTCACTGGGAAGCCTTGATCGTTGGGATCATGATAAGAGTAGACACCGGGGTCTTTGAAAGAAAATCAACTGATAATTATATTAAGTTGTGTAAAAAATGTGTGGTTCATTTATAATGCATGAGCTTTGGCTTTTATAAGCCTCTAAGCCCGACTATAAATGAAAACATAATTAAAAGAGGACATTCCTAAATGAACTAAAGGAAACAAAATCAATAGTAAAGACCTACCTAGTCAGGCTTAAGAAAATAAAATAATTGATACTTTTCTAATTATACACAAGGTAAATAGTCCTGAATCAAGGAAGAGAGGAGACTTGCCAAGAATAGGTTCCCAACCACTTTGTTTCCATAGGCTAACTCTTCCAATGTCAGATGGGCTCTTTGTAAACAAGTTGGACTCGGCCATAGATATGCTTCTTGGGCCATTTTGGGTCTGTACAAATAATGCCCCCCAAAATCAAGACTGAGGCCCAAGCTGATGGATTGATTTTGCAACTTTATTGGGCCTAAATAGCCTTGTCAGGCAGGATTGAGCCCATGAGAGCCCTTGCTGTGAAATTTTCCTTTTTACCGCCTTGGCGAGGGCATTCTAGTCAATCGTCGCATCTCTTCATCTAACCGAAATTACGCCTATAAAAGGGGAGAGATGCCAATCATTCACCCCACTTACTGTAGAAAATTCACTTTTTCTCTCCTCAGAGCTTCTCTCTCTAGCATTCAACGCTTGAGCTTCCATCTTCTGAGGTCCCTCACTCAGGTATTTCTTCTGCCTCTTTCCTTTTTTATTTTATTCGATCGGTCTGTCATACCTTCTAACCAAACTCTTGCCCTCAGTTTCAAACCTTAATGGAAAAGTCAAGGAAAGTCACATCATCTCCAATCAACCAAAAGGTTGATCCTCTTGCTCGCTTGAAACAGGCTAACAACATCGTGCAAGTATCCACCGCTACATCAGAGGTACTATTCAAATATCTTGAGTGTTCTAGTAACACTATCTTAGGTCATGTACTTATTAAGGACAATAAGTGGGTAGGCGAGATTATTCCTATTGTTAGAAAGAATGACCCTCATAGGTTCAATCGGCCTAATAACATGTTACTCTAGAATAAAAACATTTCGATTAGGTCCTAGTCGAACCCTTTAAAGGAATTTTTAGTCTGGCACACCCGAATGGAAGCTGAATTTTCCTTAATATGGAAAGAAATAAGTATCTATGAAATGCTCCAATTTTCCAAAATAGAGGTGGCCATAAACAAGCCCTTGCTATCAGCCATGTCTCTTTTCTGGTCTCGATCCAGTAACGCTTTTATGTTTAGAGAAGGACTGATGACGATTACGTTGTTAGATCTGGATACCCTGTTCAGCCTCAAACCTTGTGGTGAGGAAATTAGCCCCAAACTTAAGGCCGATATAACCAAGTATAACATTCTGTTCAAAAAGGAATATGTAAGCTATGACCCTTTCATTATTATGAATATGAAGTCAACCCCTATTCCCGATAAGGTCGAGCATGTCGCCTTCTTGCTGTATTGGCTTTGCTAATTCATAGGCTGCCCTAGCTCGATAAAGGTAACCAAAGAATTTTTTCCCTTGGCTATAGGTTTGGCCGATGGACGGAAGATAGAGTTTGTCCCTTTTTCCTGAGTCAATTCTACCGAGGCATGCACCAACTAGTGCCCGATAAAGATAGAGATGACTTCAAATCGGGGCTTGGTCCGATATGGATCGTTCAAATCTGGTTTACAGCATATTTTCAGGTTCTTATGAATCGGCCACAAAAATCAGCTTTGAAGTTGGTAGGTTACTATGCCCCCTGGGTATCGTCCTTTGAGTGCAAATACTCCTCATTTTGAGAGTTCTTCCATTTTTTATATAAACCTCAAGTCCGACTAGATACCTTGTACTGCTCATTTATCCCCACAAGCTTTGGCCCTTCCTGGTTGTTAAAAGATTTCTCTGGCCATAATCTTCAATCGAACATTGTATCGGCTTAGGAGAGTGTTCTCATCACCAGGGATCTTCCATTTGGTCTTGACTCCACGAAATAACAATTGTGGTATCGAGACATATAATCCTCACTTAGTCGCCAGGCAATTCGGGCTCACACAATTCGTGTAATTCTATAGCAGGCCTGTTTATGGGGAAGTAAAGTTCTATGAGAAGCTTGCAAAGGCCTACGAGGTGGCCCTTAAAAGGAACTTACTTTTATGTCCCTTATCCGTTAATCCCTATAAAACACAGATGTTCAATGACTTTTGGGATGCCCTTTATTTTAAACATTTCTGTTTATCATCTGATGAAGTGATGAATATTCAATAATGGGAACTAACTAATGACCATGCTTTTTCTTCTTTGCAGGGTCAAACAAAGATGAGAGGTGAGTTCATTCATGAAATTCGCGCTTTGAGAGTTTTTATCATTACAAGTACAATTACCAAGACCAAGAGGGGATGCGGAGGAGGGTGGAGCAAGTTAAGGTCGAATTGCTATAGGAACACCAGCTCTAGAGTTATGCCATATATCTTCAAACCTATACTAGTTTTCTCGAGGTGACCAATTTAGACAATTGCTCATGCTCTTACATTGATCGGTCTCCGGAGGTTTCTATAACTCCTTTTAACATTGTTGGTCCTACAGTTTCTAAACTCAGACCACGTAGCAAAGTAAGCTTTACTGGTAGCTTTGTTAGCGATCCCATTACAACCTTTTGGGCAGTTCGGCCATCCTCCTCCTATGCACATCCATTACGGTCAAGTAGTTATTTTGGCTCATGAACTAATTCTTACCCTATGAATTTCCTTTTTACTATTTCTTTTGTAGACATTAAAGAGAAGCCTATAGACATTCTTGACAATCAACCGAGGCCAAAGAAAGCCAAAACCTATCACAAAACTTCTAAGAAAAGTAACTCTAGATCGGCCTCAGAAGCCGTCAAGACACCCAAGGTCCAAGATCTCACTTATTCTCTCAGCAAAGTCCTAATCCTGATACCGATAGAGTCTTCCGAGAAGGGTGACAAATCCACTCCTGCTGCTGCTGCCACAACAATGGAAGGTTCTTTGAAACCCTTACTCGAGGGATCTCTAATTATAAGTCCAATCGGATCAGCCTCTCCACTACCTGCTCCCTCAATGCCTACATCATTAGATCAAGTATTTGCATTTGCCTTGTGGTTATCAAATTTTTATTTTTATTTTTTTGTTCTAACTTTCCAACGAACAAGGCTCACTGTTTACTCTCTTCAGTGAGATCGAGGCTTTCCTGGATGATTCAGATGCTGGAGACGAGGTGGAAAGAGACCATTCTCCATTTGACTAAGAAGGTTCTAATTTAACGGATGTGGTGGCCGATTCAGAAGATCTAGTATCCAAGGAGGTCAAGCGAAGGCTCAAAGACTTGGTGGAGATTTTTGAGGGCCCTACTCACTTCTTCTTTGTCGATAGCAACCGTGATTGGGCTACTAGACTGTTGGAATACCTTCATGAGAATGCTCAAAAGTGCCCAGAAATAACAATAGGCCAGAAATTCATTATAGACAATCTTCACAGGAGTTTGCCTACCCTTATCTGCAACTATCATAAAGCCAATAAATTCATATCCGGCTTGGCAAAGAAAGATTCTAAGAAACGAAAGTTGGATGAGGAGGCAGTCTCAATTGTGGAAGCTATCAAGCAGGAGAGGATACACCTTCCCAATGATGTTGATTGCCCATCCACTGAACAACCAAGGTTTGATAATAGAATGTAGCTCCTCTACAGGAACATGCTGAATCGATCCACGTTTCTAGCAAGCTTCACATCCTTTGGCATACTCATTGCAATCTTGCTCCATGGTTAGCCAAAAGTATATGAACTACCATATTAACCATTTCATCTTTCTTCCCCCTTGATGTGAACTTGCAATGCCTTCATGGGCCTCAGCCATGACTAGCATTGCTTTCTTAGGGTCGATGCATCTTAGAAGTTCCCCAGAGACCGATCTTCTGTATAACTCTCCATTTATTAGTATCATCTTTATTATCAAAACTCTGACTTGGCATCTGGCTAATGGCAATGGGTTGTTGAGATAGTCTTTAATTTTCATCCTCCAATCGGCCTCAAGATCTAAGGCGGCAACCTAAAAACAAAGATTATTAGATTTGGCTAACAAAAATGAATGGGGTTTGATTAATGTTGGTATGGATGCTATTCTATCTTTGTAACCAGACCCCGATTGTGCCAAGTCATTAGCTTCACCATTGGCTTCTCTCTCTCTCTAGGTATTATGGTCTATCTCTTATGAATCCTTTCATCATATGCTGAACTTTGTTGCAGTATGCCCCCAATGTGGCCGACTCACACTTGTATTCCCTTAACACTTGCTTTATCACTAGCATCGAATCACTAAAAATTTCAATGTTATGAATGCCAAGTTTAATAAGAATGCCAAGTGCCTACAGGAGGGCTTCGTATTCGGCCTGGTTGTTCGTACAATGGAAATCGAGCAAGAACGATAATTTTGTCTTAATACCATAGGGTGATTCCAAGACTACACCTGCCCGAGCCCGATGATGTTCTTGAGTCATCAAACCATACTTTCCATACCCTTGCATCATAGAAGGCTACTAGTGCCTCTATGGTGGGATGATCAGCCAAAAAATTAGCTAAAACTTGCCCTTTGACAGCTTTCTATGGTACATACTATAGTGTAAACTCAAACAAAGCCATCGCCCGCTTTCCAACCTGATTTCTAAGGAACGGCCTTGATAGGATGTACTTGATTACATTGATTTGATTGATCACCAAAACCACTGAAGAGAGCAAGTAATACCTAAGCTTGCAACACGTGAAGTATAGATATAAGGTTAACTTCTCAATAGGAGAATATCGTGTCTCAGCATCTGTTAAAACATGATTGAGATAGTAAATTATCATTCATATCCTTTTTGCTCCTGGGAAAGCAGACTACCTATAGAAGCTTCTGAGGCCAAAATATAAAGAATCAAGGGCATGTTTGGCCTTGGAGCAGTCATAACTAAAGGATGTGTTAGGTATGCCTTAATCTGCTCAAATGTATGTTGGTGCTTGGTCGTCCATATGAAATCCTCCCTATCTTTAAGCTTCAGTAGGGATGACTAAATTTTTAATTGGATATGAACCTTCTAAGGTAGTTTATTTGGCCGATTAATCTCTGTAGCTTTTTTTGGACTTAGGAGGTGCAACCTGAATAATTGCTTTGGTCTTGTTAGCGTCTACTTCCACCCCCTGTTGGTGCACCAAGAATCCCAAAAATGGACTGTTGATACTCTAAATGCACACTTAAGATGGTTCATCTTTAGCAGATGGAGTCTCATCCTTTCAATTTTCTTTGTTAGATGTTCCAAATGTTGCTCTGTGGCTTTAGACTTGACAATCACATCATCAATGTATACCTCCATGAAGTCCTCAATCAATGAGTCAAAAATCTTGTGCATTGCCTATTGATAAGTTGCCCCTACATTTTTAAAATTGAAAAGCATGACCACCCATTCATAGCTCCTCAAGGCTCCAAGAAATTTAAAGGTTGTCTTGCTCTTCCTCTTCAAATATGCATTCGGCCAATTGTATTCATTTCCTATGTGAACAGGCTTACAACATCATCATCATCATTGATTATATCTGATCGACCAACTTCCCCTACTGCTACTACTACAGGCTGATCCACTGCAAAACTTGGCTTACTGCCCCTCTTGAAGCCAGTGAAATGAGGCAAATACATTATGGCCTCTGCATGAAAGGCCTCTTCCCCAAATGGGCTAGAATCTACATGGATGACTTCTACATCCCCTTCTGGCCTCCATATGAAGAGCATCAGATAGAGTGAAGAGGGTCATAAGCATTAGAATGAATCTGGTCTCTACCAAGGAGGACATTGTAATTGGTCTTTACATCCATGATGAAAAATCCCCCTTGTGATTCATGTCTCCCAACTTTAACATTCAGCATGACAAAGCCCTCTAGAGCTCGATCATGTCCTACAAAATTAGTTATAACAGCGTTAGTTTTTTCAAGATCCTGCACTTGTATTCTGATTTTCTTCAAAGTTTCGAGTGGTAAAATGTTGACACCAGCATCATTGTCAACTAGGACCCTTTTCATTTCCACTCTATTGATATAAGCCTTAATATATAATGGCCTAATATGCCTTGTCATAAGGAAGTTGGGCTGTAGAATAGTAAGAGATGTCCCTGTCCGTTGTCCAATTCATAGTCATCTGAAGCGATAACGTCCTCATCCAAAGTGGACCTCTGGCCAGGTTTTGGATTGAATTCATTGGGCAAAGTAACCACATCGATGTTGGAGCCTGATACATCTCCTTTTGGCAGTGGTGGTGGTATGGGTCCATCTTTGATTTTTTCTTCCTTTGCAGACCAATATCATTGCACCTTCCCCTTCCCTCTATCCTCTTTATGGAGGCTGAAGTTGGAATAAGGCTTCTTTCTAGGATCAATTGACTGTACGATCTCTATCATCTGTTATTCTCCTTTTATACTCCCTTTCTTTAGGATTTTTTTCTCTTTCAAACTTTAAAGGTCAACCTTTTATTTGAGGCCTCCTTTCTGAACCTCTGGAAGTTGACGGTTCATGAGTTTGTCGGCCGATTGGCGAAGTCTCTACATTCTCCTTTTCTGGGTTTTGGTCATGTTGATCCTCCCATCTTTGTTAGGGTACTAGACTCTTTTAAAAATTTCCCCTCTAGGCTTATGTCTTTGCCAATCTTCAGTTGCCCTGGGCTTGAATGTCTTAGCATTCGGCCTATTAGATGAATGGCCCTGGTTCCTTTAAGAGGTGTCATGTTCACACCTTAGCCTTAACTTTTTTGGTGAATGAGATCGGATTTTATTGTCGGCATGTGATCCTATTTTAACTTCAGTCTTTGACCGATTAGGAGAACCTTATCAGTCTCTTTGTACATTCTTTAGAGATCTACTACGCTTTTTAGGAGTATAGTTGAAAGAATGTTGGCAATTTGGACATGTGACCTCCTATTCATTGGTGAATGTGACTTCTCTATTCACCTTTGAATTTTTTGCACCCTTGTCTTTATCTTTTGGGAGCTACAGCTCCATTCTAACTCGAGGTCGATTAGGGGTCCATGGTCCTACTTTCCCTAGTTCAAGGACTTTGATATCATTAACAAAAATCATGTTGCATGGTATGTTTGGTAAAACCATGCCAATAGTCTGAGCCTTCCCCTTCCCAGGGAATAAAAGTTTTCCCTCATTGATTGCTTTCTGGACTACATTATTGAAAATAACACAGTTGTTAGCAATATGTCTCCAGGAGTTATGCCACTTACAATATTCTTTGGCAACCTAATCCTCTGGGGGAGGAATGGCATGGCCATCAGATAATTTTATTTGGCCGTCTTTGATTAAGGCATCAAAATTTTCATCAACCTTTGTTAGATCAAAAGAATACTTCTTCGCCTTCTAAAGACCTAACATTCACTGGGTTTTGTTCCCAAGTACTCAACCACGTTAATGTTCTCATCATTAGTATCAATTTCATATTCCACATTAATGGCTGATATTTTTAAAGGGTCCTGATAGTAAGTTCCTTTTGAGGAAGATCTCCTTTGGTCTTTCTCTTTGAGCAACCTCTCATAACCGGCAGCCCGAGTGGTTAGCTTAAACAGATATCTGAAATGGTGTCTGTAAGCACCCAATTTCGGGATCACTAGAGTATGGATGCGAAAGAAGACTCTGATGATGAAAATTTATTGTAAATAGGTCTCTAGTAGTTGAATTTCAGATCCCAAGGCTTGATTGCATTTTTTATGAACTAAATTGAAAAGTCTCTTTTTCTTTAAGGGTCTTTTTGTAATTAAATGTTAAAAAATAAAAAATAAAAAATAAAAAAATGGAAGAATGGATTTCCGACCGGAATTCCAGATTTCTGACCGGAAATCCGATTTCTGATTGAAATTCCAGAATTCCGATTGGGATTCCAAAGAAAGAAGACTCCGATGATGAAAATTTATTGTAAATAGGTCTCTAGTATTTGAATTTCAGATCCCAAGACTCGATTGCATTTTTTACGAACTAAATTGAAAAGTCTCTTTTTCTTTAAGGGTCTTTTGTAATTAAATGTTAAAAAATAAAAAATAAAAAATGGAAGAATGGATTTCTGACTGGAAATCCAGAATTCCGATCAGAATTGTGGATTTCCGACCAGAATTCCAGATTTTCGACCGGAATTCCAGATTTCCGACTGGAAATCCGATTTCCGATCGAAATTCCAGAATTTCGATCGGGATTCCAAAATTCCGATCAGGAATTACAATTCCGGTCGAAATTCTACACTTTCGACCAGACTTCGGCATTATTTTTTAATTTTTGAAATTATTTATTTAAATTTTGATTGGTTGAAAATTAGTTTCAAAAAAATAAAAAATAAATAAATAAAGTTTTATCTTAATTTTTATCTGTAAATAAATCAAAATTCTATCATCTCCAACGATAAAGATAAAGTCTTTATCGTTTGGGATGATAAGGATAGCGTTGGTGTTAATCTGACGGGAAATAAAAGGAGAGGAACGGAAAAAAAAAAAAGGAGAGAGGAGACGCAGAAGGAAGGGGGAGGAACAAAAAAAAGAGAGAAAAAAAGGAACGAGAAAAAGAACGAAAAAAAAGAGAAGAAAAGTACGGAAAAGGAAAAAGAGAAAAAAATATTTTTTTTTCTGGGAAAATTGTGGGAGAGTCTCTTCTTCTTTAAAAAAAAAATCTTCTTTCTTTCAAAAATTTTTTGTTCTACGGTTCTTTTGAAAAAAGCAACCAAAGTCTGGAACTGAGAACATCAATATAGCAGATCTATTCAAACGGTAAATCAAACAAAGCCTCTGAGGAGCTAATCAATATTGCATCTTTGCGTTTGATCCTTTCTTTTTACTTTATTTATTTTTATTTTTTTATTATTTGTTTTTTATGTTTATTCTAATCAGTTTTTGATTTTTTTGTTTTGTTTCTTTGATTATGGTGATGGAAACATTCTATACCATGGAGATGGGATTGAACGAATTAGATCCATGAAGGTCCATGGAATGTCATGGATTAATCCCTGTTAAAATAACGTAGTTTTAGGTTTACTTTATTTTCTGTGTTTTAGTGGTAATTGCGTTGTGTATTTATTTTTGATTTTTGGGCATGTAATTATTATTGTACGTAGGGATTGTAATAGCCCCGGTAGTAGGAATATAGTGGAATCTTTATTTTTCCTGCACTTAAAATTAGTAAATTAGGTTTATTTGGTAAAACCCTAATTAAAATCAATGGTGGCCTTAGATAAATCTAGGTTTTATATAATTAAAATTAGGGTTAGAAATATCACAGAATGTTTATTTTTTATTTTTTGTATTTATTTTCATTATTTTGGGCTTGTTTTTTTTTTATTATTATTTTGGGCCCCACGCCCACGTGTAGGTCT
>CATIWM010276997.1:0-12279 GCA_949671775.1 Mallotus repandus
TATTTTGATTTTGTTTAATTACTAATCTTTATTTATTTTGCTTTTTATGTTTTCGCTTATGGTGGATGGGTAACATAAATTCACTGTGGACCCATGAAGATCCATGAAATGCCATGATTAACTTTTGTATTATGAGTTTTATTTTTATTTATTTTTGTATTTTAATAGTAGTTTCATTGTGTATTTATTTTGGTTTTGGGTTGTATAATTTTATTTAATTTTGTACATGGAAATTTTAATAGCCCGAGTAGAGGGAAAAAATTGGAATCTTTGGGCCTGTTTAGTTTTGGAAAACAAGGTCTGTTTCCAGAAAATTTTTCCAAGAAAACTGAAAAATTGAAGTTGTTGTTTAGTCATGATATTTTCTAACTTTACAAAACTAGAAAACTATTTTCCAAATGTTCGAAATTATAAAAAGCTTTAGAAAACTAATAAAAGATGTTTTTTTAATTTTTCAATAAAGGGCCTTGTAGATGGCAGGGTTTAGCGCGCATCCAAGATTTTAGCAACCACAGCACTGTTTGAGCTCAAGGCTCCAGGAACACACTACTATATCACAAAGACATAGTGTGGAGATGAGGAGTCACCCCCCAGGGTAATAACTGGGACAAATCGTAGGTGGTGGTAACTCGATTCTCTAAAAGAGAGTTAGCACCACAACGAGGAAATTCTAGGAACGGAATACCAACTTCTTTTAGTTTCATGTTCATTTAGAATTAGTTTGCGAATTACTATCTTATTCTCCAATTCTATGCAATCTCATATAAACCCTAATTGAAGATCCATCTAATACCAAGGCAAGTAGTTATGAAAGAGCACATAAAAATTCATTAACAAGGCGCAACATCCCTAGTTAATTCCAAACTATATTGATTTTAATTTAAATTAGCTAAGTCTACATATTTTATTTACAAATGAAATGGAAACTAAAGGTGGGCCTACATGTTTTAATTCTAAATAAATTAGCCAAAGTCTACTATTTTAAGGAAATGGATTTGATTGAGCTTAAATTAATCGGCCTAGTTCTAATTAATTTTACATTAAATGAAGTAATCCTAAATCTATTGTTTTTAAAGAAATGCTTTAATGGGCTGAACTAAGTCTAAATTAAATTTTAATTATTCTAAAAAAATGGGCCTAAATCTAATTAACCTAAATGAACCTAAATTGATTTCAAATTAATCAAAAACCTAAAACCAATTTTAAAATCCTATTAATTAATAAATTTAACCTACATGTTGGCTTGGGGCCCAAAGCGAATAATAAAAAAATAAAATAAAACAAACACTCAAATAAGCATATAAACATACAAAAAGCATTCAACCAAATGATCTTTAACCCTAATCTTATTTACATGCATCCTAATTAACTAAAGCCGCCATTGATTTTAATTAAGGTATTTACCAAATAAACCTAAATTAATCTTATTAATTTTAAAGCATAGAAAAATAAAGATTCTACTATTTTTCCTCTATTGGGGCTATTACAATTCGAATGTACAATAAAAGTTACATGCCTAAAATAAAAAATAAATACACAATACAAATACCATAAAAACACATAAAACAAAATAAAATAAAATTCAAAAAACCTAAAACTAAGTGAAGGTACAAAAGTTTATCCAAGGCATTCCATGGATCTTCATGTATTCTCCATGGATCAAATTACTCCACAATTTAGGGTACTCCCACCATAGCCATTAACATAAAAATAAACAACAAATAAAAATTTGTAAATAGTCAATAAACAAAATAAAATAATGAAATAAAATTAAAATGAAAAAAATAGAAAGGGTGGAATCTGATGATTTAATGGATGCAGTATTGATTGCTCCTTAAAGTTGATTTGATTCACCATCTGGAAATAGGATATGCAAATTTGATTTTCTTGATCTCAAACTTACTACGTTTCTTAGACCTCTTTTTTTTGGTAAAAGAATGTAAATAACATAGGGAATATCTTTTTTTTTTTGCGTCCCCAACCTTTTTTTAAGAAAAGAAAAGCCTCTCCTTAAATAAAAATGCAAAGAAGTTTTATGAACTCAGGAGACCCTCTTATGTGATTTGAATCACATGAGATAAAGATTTATTTAATATTATTTAAAATTTTTAATCTAAAAACAACCTGATAATACATTATTATCAAAATAAAAATAGATTATCTTTTATTATTTTTTTTTTAAAAATATTTTCCACCAATCAAAATTCACGAAAAAATTAAAAAAATCAAAATCACCGTAGTCAGAACTGTACAATTTCGACCGAAATTGTGTATTTCTAGTCAGAAATATATAATTCCGATCAGAATTATACATTTCCGAACGGAATTGTACTTTTCTGATAAAAAATATGTAATTCTAGTCGAAATTACATATTTCTGATCGGAAATATGTAATTATAATTTGAATTAAATAATTACGATCGATGATATATATATATATATATATATATTATGAAATGACCCTTGAAAGAATTAAAAACTTTACAATTGGGTCCTTAAAAAAATATTACAATTGAGTCCTAAAAAATATAATTAAGCCTTGAGATCCAAAATTAAAATAATGGAGACCTATTTGAAATAAATTTTCATCATTGGAGTCCTCTATTGCATCCATACTCGACTATCCCGAAATTGGGTACTTACAGTTGCCCCCCTTTGATGTTGTTTGCTTGACAAATTGCGATAACGCAAATAAGCACACAATTTCAAAAGTAAATAGTTAGGATACTTACCTGTGTTGTAGACGGCGGGGTTTAGCGCACATCCAAGATTTTAGCACCGCGACATTGTTTGAGCTCAGGGAACTAGGGAACACACTAACCATATCATATAGACATGGCGTAGAGAAGAGGAGTCACCACCCAGGGTAATAACTGGGACAAATCGAACGTGGTGGTAACTCGATTCTCTAAAAGAGAGTTAGCACCACAACCAGGAAATTCTGGGAACGGAATACCAACTTATTTTAGTCTTATGTTCTTTAAAATTAGTTTATTAATTACTACCTTATTCTCTAATTACATGCAATTTCATTTAAACCCAATTTAGCATACATCTAACTCTAAGGCAACTAGTCAAGAAGGAGCATATAAAAAATGCATTCATATAAGACAAAACGTCCCTAAGTCTAATCTACATTTATTTTAATTTAAGTTACCTAAGTCTATATTTTATTTACAAGTGAAATGGCAATTAAAGATGGGCCTACATTTTAATTTAATTAGTGAGCTTAAATCTATTATTTTAATTCTAAAGAGAATGGGCTTAAGTCTATCAAATTTTAAAAGAAAATGGAAATGAATTAGTGGGCCTAATTCTAATTAATTTTAATTAAATAAAATGAAACCTAAATCTATTTATTTTTAAAAGAAATATTTTAATGGGTTGAGCTAAGTTTAAGTTAATTTTATTAATTAAAAAGGTGGGCCTAAGTCTAAATTAACCTAATGGTCCTAAATTGATTTTAAAATTAATTAAACCTAAAACCAATTTAATAAGCTATTAATTAAGTGAGTTAAAACCTACACGTGGGCTTAGGGCCCAAAACAAATCAAAATTCAAAAAAATAAAACAAAAGTCCAAATAAACATATAAACATACAAAAGCATTCAAGCAGTGATCTCTAACCCTAATTTAACTAAAGCGACTATTGATTTTATTTAAGGTATTTACCAAATAAACCTAAATTAATCTAATTAATTTTAAACACAGAAAAATAAAGATTCCAATATTTTCTCTCTACTGGGGCTATTACAATTCCTACGTATAAATTAAAAATAAAATTAAATACAACCCAATAAACCAAATAAATAAAAACAACACCACGATCACCTGATAAAAATAAAAGATAGACTTTGAATTCTTTTATCTTTTTTTTTTACTGATTAACTTTCAATTCTGGAAATGTGTAATTCCAGTCGAAATTTTATTATTTTTTCTACCAATCACCGCGATCGACATTGTACAATTCCTACCAGAATTGTGTATTTTGGATCGAAAATACATAATTCCAATTAGAATTATGCATTTTCGATAAAAAATGTACAATTTCGATCCGAATTGTACATTTTCGATCGAAAATGTGTAATTTCGATCGGAATTACATTCAGAAATATGTAATTCTGATTGGAATTACATAATTCCGATTAGAATTACATAATTCCGATCGATGATTTTTTTTTTAACTTTTAATTACGGTATGACCCTTGAAAGAATTAAAAACTTTACAATTGGGTCCTTAAAAAATGTTACAATTGAGTCCTTAAAAAATGCAATTAAGCCTTGAGATATGGAATTCAAATATTGGAGACCTATTTGCAACAAATTTTCATCATTAGAGTCCTCTGTCGCATCCATACTCGACTATCTTGAAATTGGGTGCTTACAGTTGCCCCCCCTTTATCGTTGTTTGCTTGACAAATTGCGACAAAGCAAATAAGCACACAATTTCAAAAGCAAAGAGTTAGGATACTTACCTGGGTATCTTGAGACTTCTGTTTGTGATCGATGCTTATGTTGTTGTACAACATCATGCAGAGTGTTAAAGCAAATTTCACTATAATCCTTGTGGGATGTCTACTGAAAAAGTGATTTGAAGATGCGCTATAGTTCCTGTGGAACATCTAGCGGTGATGCTATAACTATTATGTAGTGTCTAACTAATTGCACTATATTCACTATAGGACGTCTAGTAAAAAAGTGATTTGAAGATGCGCTATAGTTCTTGTGGAACATCTAGCAGTGATGCTATAACTACTATGTAGTGTCTAGCTGATTGCACTATATTCCCTGTGGGACATCTAGTGAAGTGAAATTAGCTATATTCCATATGGGATGCCTAGCTATGTGATAAATTTTGCTAGATTCCCTATGGGACGTCTAGCGAAGTGATGCTATAACCATTGTGTAGTGTCTAGTTGATTGCACTATATTCCCTATGGGACGTCTAGTGAAGTGAAATTAGCTATATTCCCTATGGGACGTCTAGCTGAGTGATAAATTTTGCTACATTCCCTATAGGACGTCTAGTGAAGTGATGCTATAACTATTGTGTAATGTTCAGCTGATTGCACTATAGTTCCTGTGGAACGTCTAGTGAAGTGAAATTAGCTGCATTCCCTGTGGGACGTCTAGCTATATGATAAAATTTTCTATATTCCCTATGGAATGTCTAGCGAAGTGATGCTATAACTAGTATGTAGTGTCTAGCTGATTGCTTTGAGTTTCTAGCTGATTGACTTTGAATTTCTCTGCAGATAGACTTTGAATTCTTACTGATTAACTTTCATCAGCTACCTTCATTGCTTATTGACCTTGATTGACTTGATAGTGTTGGTGCAAATTCTATATGCTGGGCATCTTCTTCTGGATTCAAAATTGCTGAAGACTTATTAAAGTTGAAGTTAGTTTGAGCAAGATAATTTTACAAAAGTACATTATAATTGAGCAAATTAATCATTTTATCATGAGATAGTGTCCTTTCAACGAATCTCATTAATTTTTATTTTGATGGCTATCATTTATTTGTAATTTGCAAAGTCATATGTATCATTAACCATCTTATGCTGAGAGCGTATTATTTACCAAGTAAAGAGCTAACTTTCACACCTAAATTCAGGGAGAAATCGCTAAACAAAACTTGTGAACGTTGAGCATAAATAGATCAAATTCTGAGTATTAAAACAGTCTTTGAATTATTTTCGTGCTTTACTTCCTTATCCAAATATTCCTCTGCCTTTTTTATATTACTCAACATGGATACTGTTGAAAAGGCCTTCGGATACACATACTCTTAAAGAGCATTAGAGTAAATAGAGCATCTTTTAACGTGGTCCTCTTTTAGTATTCCTCCGCCTTTCCTTTATTACTCAGCGTGGATACTGCTAGAAGATTCATGTTGATACACTTACTCATTTTTTAGCATTGGAATATATTAGAAGTGCTTGCTCTTATTTTGATTCTCCTCTTAGTATTCCCCAGCTTTTCTTATATTACTCAGTGTGGATACTATCAAGGAATTTTGTACTCATACTCATTTGAGCATTAGAGTAGATTATATGCACATTTATTAGTCCAAATACTAAAATAATGCTCTAAAAATTTAAGCAATTTATACTACAAATCCATATATTTTCTTTTGCATATTCTTCCTTTCATTCGGGTGCAAAGCAAGCATTAGATTGATTAGAGTTTAGAAACTCTCAGTACAAAGCTGTAAAGTGGACATCTAAACTCTACGAGGCTAATAAAAGAGAGCCATTGATATCAAAGTTCATAAGATAACTTTTCTTTTCACGTGACCTGATGAAGTGGATGAATTTACTTTGAATTTTTAAAAATTTTATATTTTGTTTTTTTGTTTTTTTTTTATGGATGTACTTTATCACAAAAACTAAAGGGATAGAGTTTTGTTACTTCCCTTGAACACTCGTTAGGATGTTTATCACATAGGGTGATATTTTGGTAAGCGATTGGTATTTTCCCCTTCTTGCCCATTCTTTTTGTTGTGCTGGTTATTTCCCCTTCTTCTTTCCTTTTTATTTTCCCTACATAAAACACAATAAGTTAGTCCAGTCTGTTTGCATGTAAAAAAGTTTTATTAGAATCCAACTTCATTATTTTGCTTCCCTTTTTTATTATAGTGATGATGTCTCTGATCACAGGGGTCTTGATACTCTGTCATTGAGGTCATGGCATGAGGCTGAATTTTTCCTTCTGTTATTGTCATTGATGCTATGACAAAAAAGATCATTTTTCTTCCTAACATTCCCTATAAAAAGGTTTAGGAGTTAGAGATTTTATTTCATAATCATAGGAGTTTTAAAGTGCGTTCATTTCAAGTTTTTAGTGCATTCTTCCCTTTTAGGGCTGGGACGTGTACTGCTGGTATGCTGGACCTTCTAACTAGGAGTTCTGCTCTAACTAAACAAGAGTTGAGATAGGCTCACCATGGATTCAATGATTTATCTTTGCTTGAGAATTCTCATAATTATCAAAGATACATTCAGGAGCATCTTTTGCCTTTAGTTTATAGTGGTAGGTTCTTTTTTTTTTAGGCTTTAGGTGATATTCCAGATGAGGCTATAGTTATGGATGTTGAGTCTGAAGAGCTTGAGCCTTCTATCCAACCTCTTGAGATTGCCTAAGATAAGGCTTCTGCGAATGATATCTCTTTGTTAACTATGCATGATATGTATGATATGCATGATCCTAATAGGTCTTTTATTTGGAGAAGGACTATGCTCACAACATGGAGTGTGAGAATGAGGTGCTTCATCAACAACTTATAGATTTGAATGTTGGATGCTTCAATGTTAATGCTTATGATATTAAAGCTTAGACCAAGCTAGAGGATGGAGTCCATGGCCTAACACTAGAGCTCTTTGATTGAAGGATTCATTCGCATGCTTACAATTTACTCTTTTCTGCCCCCAAAACCCTCTTATTAACTCTTATACTTCAGTGTTCCATCTTCAGTCTTTGAGTCAGACTCATTGTTTTACCCCCAGTTTCTGATAGTTTTTGTTCATGAAAATGTTGACAAGTCGCTAGGATCATAAAAATTGAATCAGTTTTACACTTGTCATTCCCTTTTATTAAAGATACAGAGGTGTGAGTGAACTGACTGAAGAAAATTCTTGACACTAAAATTAACTAGACTTGCTCTTAGTGGAATCTGGAAAAGGTGAGGAATCTATAGTTATTGATGCACTGATTGATGATAGCTACAAGGTATGGATTCCAATATAAGTTATTGGGCCACCTGAATTCTCTAGGTACAAGAGGACACTAGACTTACCGAAATGAATCACGAAGGTATAAGAGAAAACAAAACTAAAATAGTGATCTCATAGCTCTAATTTCTTTAGCTTACATTCTATTTTGTTTGTTCCACTCATATACTTATGAAGTACAATAAAGACGAATATGCACTATGTGAATAAAAATTTCAAATTCAACTTTACTAATTCATTAGGGCAAAAATGAGAACATTTATTACATCACATGATACAACTTCTAGTATCAGCTAGTCTTTTTTGGATTTTCTAACTGAATATTTTCTCTCACTTTTATTTCATAAATTTTTGCCTGACCAGCCCTTTATTTATTCTTTCTTTTTCTTCATTTTTTTCTTTATTTATATTCTTTCAAATTTTTCTTCTTCTCTTAAAAGTTTTATCATGTGATATAGGAATGTTCTTTGAATTTTCATTTGTGCCCATGCTGAATGAATATAATTGGATTGAATTTATGTCAAACATGCATATCAATATCATAATGCATAATGTCATCAGGATGCACATCACACAAATAAGCCAAAATCAAAATTCATATCATCGATCATGAAAACAAAATATTCACAAGAAATTTTGGAAACTTATTTGAAGAAAAATAGCAACATGATTATTTTCTATTCTAAGGATGCTAGGTCTCATGGTAACTCTAATTCAGGTAATAGACAAAGTAGCTTTTTTATGGCCATGGTTCATTCTTTCTTCCTATCTTTCCCCACCTTAACTATGCATGTTTCTCTCTTTCCTAGTTTCTCAATATCAAACTTGCCCAAGAAATCTTTAAATCTCTGTTGTGGTTGTTCATGAGTCAAATATTCTATAGCGTTTTCATTTAATGAATCCCCATCATCAAACTCTTTACCCCATCCTCCAAGTATGACTGACTCAATGGGTATATCAAAAGAAGGCGGTTTAGAGTAGAACACTTTGTAGTCAAATTTACCTGAAGGCTAGCCTAACAAATCTTCAACTCCCCTTTGTGGCTGTTCAGGAGTCAAAGGTTTCTCAACTTTCTCTTCACTACTAGGGTCATCAGGAGATTTCTCATCAATTAGAAGCTTGCCCTTTTTGCATTAGAAGCTCTAGGACCTTTAACAAAGGTTGGTTAAAGTTTAAGAATCTCCCCGTTTGTTGGACGACATGCACTTCCACATCTCAACTAGTGTTTCCTTGCTGTGTGTCCCCAGTTGGGTAGTTTCTTGTCCCAGTGCTTCTAATAGTTGTCTTCTTTTCATTCTCCATCTCCTCAGCTTGCAATCCATTATCACAGAGGTCTACAAAAGATTTAGGGTTCATCATTTGTAACCTTTCAACCAAATTAGGTGACACATTACGAACTATCATCCTAACTTGATCTTTTTCAACCAATTTATTTTTCATTAATCATGCCTTGTTCATGACTCTAGTTAAAAAGCCTGAAAAAGATTCATTGGGGTTTTGCTTTATCAAATCCAAACCCCTGATAGACACCTCTAGCTTGGTGTTATGGTCATACTACTTTAAAAGGCAGCATATAGCCCTCTCCAATTAGCACGAACAGATTTCTCTAACCCATGATACCAATTCACAGCTATTCCCTCTAAGGACAGTATAAACAGCCTAGTGACCACTTATAATGGGGCTTTAGTGGTACTCACAGTTGTAGTGTATTGGCTAAAGTGTATCCTTGGATCTTCAGTACCTTTAAATTTCTAAAGATAAGGCATTTTAAACTTGTCCCGGAGCTTATCCCCTTCAACGTTGATCATGTCATCAAAATCAAATTAATACCTATTGCCTTGCCCTCTTATCAACTCTTCCATCTTAGACATCTTCTGAGTTAAAGCTTGCATCTACTTAGACTCTCAAGTTCTTAAACTAGCTCAAGTGATTCCCTTTTTGCTTTCTCAACCATGTAGTCTTCTACATCCTCAGATTTCATCTCCATAATAGGTACATTTCTAGCAACATTTGGTGGCCCCCCAGCATTGTCATTGTTAGTATGAGGATCTTCCACAACTAGTAGGTTAGCAACAGGAACAGGTGCAGCTACAGGTGAAATAGCAGGCAGTGGTGCTAATCCAGCTAAGGCTTGTCTCAGTTCATCTTGCATCATGGCTCTTATGTCATCCATCAATGCTCCTTTGATGTCTTCCAAAGTCCAATTTCCTCTTTATTCTTGTTCCATTTCTTCTGCCTGACTAGTTGGAGCTTATGCAGGTTCTAGGTAGAGTGGGATGATATGACTCTTTTCTAAACTTTTTAGAATCTCCTTAGCAATGGATAGTGGGCTCAAGTCTGTTCTCACTAATCTGCCACCTTTTCTTTCCCACACACAGGAAAACCCGGATGAATCTATGATGGTTATGGAACAAAGTGTTAGTATGATGCATGAACTATATGTATGCATGTATGCATAATGCACTTGTTATGTAACAAGTAGCATATAATAAGTATCAAGTCAATTATGCAACATACATACTTCCAACCTTATTTCTCCCACACACGTATTCAATGGCGAGTCCCTTTTCCTAGGATTTTTGGTCTTGGCCTTAATATTAACATGGGAAATCAAGAACCAACACACATGCCAAATCTCTCAAAGTAATAAAAGCACAGAAACAACATTTCAGGTTATAAAAGTTTAGCCCAATCTTTATTTAGCCTGAGTGGGCTTCTAAAGTATGGACTAAGACTTTTATAGATAGGAATACCTCATGGCAACAATCACAAGTAATCTAGGTGGATCCTAAGGGAAGTTATTAAGCCTTTATATGAACTAAGTCTGGTAAAAAGGTTAAGGTTCCCTTAGTAAGATGCCCTTCTTTAAAACTTGAGTTACAGGCCAAGGTCAGAGGGGCCCAACATCCTTTGCAAACTCGAGAGAAGACTACCCTCCTTTAAGACTTAAGTCACAAACTCTGGTCAAATGAGCCCGGTAATCTCTCTTAAACCGAGTTAAGGCTAAGAGTGATGGTTAGCCAATTTATAATCCCATAAAGCTAGTGGAATCAAGGGACTATAAACCAATGCCATCGGTTTTAATAAGGACATGAAAATGAATGCAAGAATAAAATAATAATTAATAAAATAATTCTAAAGAACACAAGTAGAATCAATATCTCTTATCCCTAGTGGAGTCGCCACTATAGACGATGGGGTTTAGCATGCATCCATCATTTTAGCAACTGCAACACTGTTTAAGCTCAAGGCTTTAGGGAACACACTACTATATCATAAAGACATAGCGTGGAGATGAAGAGCTGCCACCCAGGGTAATAACTAGGATAAATCTTAGGTGATGGTAACTCTATTCTCTAAAAGAGAGTTAGAAACACAACTAGGAAATTCTAGGAATGGAATACCAACTTCTTTTAGTCTCATGTTCTTTAAAATTAGTTTACGAATTACTATTTTATTCTCTAATTACATGCAATTTCATATAAACCCTAATCCATCTAGCACCAAAGGCAATTAGTCATTAGAGAGCACATAAAAAATGCATTCACAAGGCGCAACTTTCCAGTTAATTCTAAACTATATTGATTTTAATTTAAATTAGCTAAATCCACATATTTTATTTACAAATGAAATGGAATTAAATGTGGGCCTACAAGTTAATTAGTTAGTGAGCTTATATCTACAAATTTTAATTCTAAAGAAATGGGCCTAAATCTATCAATTTTAAAAGAAAATGAAAATGAATTAATGGGCCTAATTCTAATTAATTTTAAATTAAATGAAGTGATCCTAAATCTATTCATTTTTAAAAGAAATGCTTTAATGGGTTGAACTAGGTCTAGAATTGATTTTAATTAAACTAAAGTGGGCCTAAAACTAAATTAATCTAAATGGGTCTAAATGGATTTTAAAAATCAATTAAACCATTTGAAATGCCTATTTAATTAGTGAATTTAACCTAAACGTGGGCTTGGGGCCCAAAGTGAATACTAAAAAAAGAAAATAAAACAAAAGCCCAAATAAACATATAAACATACAAAAGCATTCAAGCAGTGATCTCTAACCCTAATTTAATCTACATGCATCTTAATTAACTAAAGCCACCATTGATTTTAATTAAGGTATTTACCAAATAAACCTGAATTAATATAATTAATTTTAAAGCACAAAAAATAAAGATTCCACTATTTTCCCTCTACTGGGGCTATTACAATTCCTACGTACAATAATAGTTACATACCCAAAATCAAAAATAAATACACAATAAAAATACCATTAAAACACAAAAAATAAAATAAAGTAAAATTCAGAAAACCTAAAACTACATGAAGGTACAAAAGTTTATCCATGGCATTCCATGGATCTTCATGGAATCTTCATGGGTCAAATCACTCCACAGTTTAGGGTACTCCCACCATAGCCATTAACATAAAAACAAACAACATATAAAAATTAGTAAATAGTCAATAAAATAATAAAATAATGAAATTAAATTAAAATGAAAAAAAAACACAATATCAAACAAATAAACATAAGACAAACAAAT